>JAXQQM020086484.1:0-28999 GCA_034641835.2 Pinus albicaulis
GAATAATTGGAAAGGAGGTTCCTGAACTGATATAGAATGAATAGGAATCCTCCAATAGATTCTCCAAATGAAAGGTTGATCCCTTCACTGAAGATCTAACTCCCCAAATGAGACAATGAACCCTCCTTTGAATCTGCTCAATAAAATAATGTAGTCCTTGAGGGAAATTGTGTTGTAGCAGGCAGAAATAGCCAGGTCTAATGCCAAATGATGAAATTATTCTCCAAGACTTATTTTCTAGCCTCCGAATGGATAGACTACCTCTCCACTGAAAAAAAACTCAGAAAATGGCCCTAACAACCCTCCACTTCTTCTACCCTGCAACACAACACAATTCTGGAATAAATGCGATGTAGATGAAGACTGAAGCTTGGTCTAATGCTGGAATGTGGACTATGCTTCTAAATAACATCTCCTGAGTAGGCACTCGAAGTCCCTTGAAGATAAGTGTGGGATTCCTGCTTGGGAACACCCTTGTGCTAAACAACACAATAGACTCCACCAAACAGCTAAAGAGTGAAAGAAGTCATACATACCAAAAAATCAATAATCAATAACATCATCCCCTCTATGGCTTCTTTCCCCTTCCTTATACGCATTGTGAGCCTTCTCACCTTGGGTCCCACTCATTAAAGCCAATACCCTCATGGAGACTTCCTCCCATTAACATTGCGCTATCTCTCATTGATTATCCACTCTATCCATACCAACATCGTTGATTTGGTCAACATTGACCTTATCCACATGCTTTAGCCTCTGCTCACACATGAGGGTGATTTATCCAACTATCAAGATAACTCTTATTCATATTAAGAGTGATTTTATTCTTACTAAAGATATTTATGAGTCTCCCTACCCACTTATTCATCTATCTAAATGACAAAAGCAAAAATGAGTATTCCAATTAGCTACAAGCAAATTTTGGAATATTACATGATTCACACCTAATGGCTTTCAACTTAGATAAAGCCACCCCTATGCTTCCTTCATTGGTCACCTTCTAGATACTAGTGTCAGTCAAAAACATTACTATCCACCATTGTATCATTGACAAGGGTGCATCAACATGCATCATGTCAAAGAATGTTTGGCAGATGTTAGGATCTCCCGAACTAAAGCCATCGAAAATCATGCTCAGAGAATACAACAAACGCCCTTATGCTCCCTTCGGTCTTTATCAAAATTCCTAGTTCTGCTTGGCCAGAAAGATAGTTCTTATAGATATTGAGGTCTTGGACACTTAAATGGATTAAAATATACTCCTCAGGTGGAGTTATATGTACGTGTTTTCTGCCATAGCATCCTCCCTCTTCTAAACCATGATGTCCCCCCACGAGGACCACATCATTACCGTCGACCAATTCACGTACCATGATAAGCGATCCCTGATAAAATTCAATGTCATTTTACCCTATGTATACATATCTGCTGAAATGCTCACACGGTACCAAGAATATGGCCCTGGCCAATTCAAACTGTCGTCCATCCTCAGATCATTCCTAGGATACCCCCTGTCATACCAAAATCGTTCACTGATATCACAGGGGCCCCGGTGTGCATGATGTCTACCTCAAGCACCGACGCCAGCCAAGAGATAGAGACTAGTAGTAACGAAAATGAGGCATATATCATGGTAGCCTCTCTATCCTATGCCCTCTCCCAAACTCCTTTTCTATACCCTCCACCTATTTTTGTGTCACAACAAGTATTGGCAACAGTAGTGTTGCCAAACATATCTTTTGAAATACCATTTTGGTACTTGGTCCCACCTACCACGTCGGGAATCATGGGCATCACCTCTACAGGGTTAATCCTGCTCACTCTTGAGGAGGCCCCACCTGTTAAGGAAACTGTTGCAACCATACCATCTAAGGAAACTCCCGCTACAAAGCCAGCTATAAGGAAAAAAAACCCATAAAAAAGGGAAGAGGGTAGAAAATCCCATCATGCAAAGGGAATTAAAAACTTGTGTACTATGCGACATAGTAGGCCACCCTACCCATATCTGCCCAGAGTTGGATGAACTAAAACTGCTCCTAAGCTTCGAAAGAAATATCGCGACAATAGGTTCCTGTAAAAAGGAACCAGCCACAAAAAACTTACACAAGAACCAGCCACAAAAAACTAAGGCAAAACATTGCGTACCAACCATGCATGTGATATCTGTAACAATTATGGGAATTACACCCATCATTGTCCATAAATAATGCAATATAGGGATTCCTTGCATGCCCTAGAACAATCATATCAAGAGGATCCCTCCATACAGTTAAATGGAGAATAACCTCACATCATATTATACATTCAGGAGGCGCGACAGTCATCAGAACATCTCCCGTTCATTCCCCCTCCTCCTATCCAACATTGTGCACTCTGCGATGAATGATATTATTTCATCGTCAAATGTGCAACCCTAGAATTGTTTCAACGATGGTATCCATTTAATGTAGTATACCACACCAACCTTATAGCCATCCAACATTCTTGTCAGGTATGTGGTAGTGATCACCCATTACGCCATTGTAATTACATTCCTCAATTTCTCTTAGCGCTAACCAGTCTGCGCACAACCATAGTGCACCTCTCCCTAGAGGACGGCTCAGCCACAGAATCCATGGATAGCTCGACAATGCAGAAGGATGTGACAAGTAGGTTCATTCTCTTCCTGTCAGCAGAAAAGCGGCCGGTCTGGGAACCCTTAGTCACCCCCAACCACCCTCCAAGGAGAAGACCAACCTCTGTGTTGTGTAATGCACACAACCATGTGGTCACCAAATTCCCAGACCTAGAAGCACTCCGCAGGAGGTTCCCGGTCACGTTATCAACAACGTAGGATGGGAACACCCAAGAAAAGCTTTCTTTTCTAGTATGTCATGGAAACCATCATGATCGACTTTGTACTTATATCCCTCGAGTGCACCCACTAATTGATATCATTCATTTATTAGAAACACGTCGTCAAGATATCATCATTCCAAAGCTTAGAGAACCTAATGTAAGGTAGATTTCCCCTAGGCAGCCTACCCCATTTCCATACCAACGCATTGGGCAAGTTAAAAAGATGCATTGACCTAGCATGACCCACATCCAGCCTAGGCCAGCATGCGAGCTATGCGATAGAATTGAGCACCAGGTAAATTAGTGTAAAGAACTCAAGCCCCTCACGAACAAATTTTTCATGGTCTCCTCCCTCCCTCAGAAATATCTCTCTAACCAAGAGAAGATCACACAATGCTATTCTCAGATTTGCTCACATTTCCACCATACAATGAAATGTGAACACCTCTCCAAGCTTCGAGCGGCAAGAGCAGCATTAAGTCTACACTTCCCAAGAGAGCTAGACCCCCCAAAACCAAAAACTCAGAAATGACTGTAGAGCTATCTCTCCCCTACGCCTGATCCTTTTTGAGCATCCACTTTAGGGATGAAGAGTAGTTTTGGTTCTCACACCATCAACTCGATAGGCACAATGGTACTGTGCACCATTTTCACTGGCCATAACCACAAAATAGAGGCATGCCCATTAATGGAAACATTCAGGCACCTCTACACCAGGCACAACTTCCAAATCTCGGAAAGTGCCCATCCTTGCGAGGAACCTAGACTTGCTCCCATGCAAGCTGCCATGATGGAAATTCCTCCCCCACCAAACACCGATGAAACAATACATCATATACAACTCATATCATCATGTATCAGAACCATGACTCGGGTTGTCTTCTCATCAGTCATAGGTGTCGAGTCAGTTGCAACTACGAGAGTAGTTGTACCAACGACAGTGCAAAACCAATCCATCTACACCATGTCAACCACGTCTGGTTCCACCACGTCGACGATGGAATGTTACTCATGTCTGTCGACCAGCTCTATTAGGACTGAACCTCTTCCTCACGGCCTTACACAGACTCAATCCCCCTTAGAATCCTTATTCCAGTCAGATGAGGATATTCTTGAGGCCATGACGGAGCCATATTTTCCATGGTTTTATCACAAAATTGCACCTGATAGGCTGCTAATCAGACACTCTCATGTAACTGTTTCAAACCAATCTTGTGACTCAGGCTTAGCCTCCTCAGTCTGAGAGGGCTCTCTCAAGGGTTAATGATATTGAATAAAGATGTAGATGGCTAACTCTATTTAGGAAAAAACTTGCTTATGATGATTATAGGTTGAAAATAATATCAGTAAGTAAAAATTGGGCTTATGGAGTCAACATTGGAGTCATTCAGTGAGTTCACTTGACATGGAAGCTGAGGCAGGTCGGAGTTTTTAGTAGTAAGACACACGTACATGAAACAGGAAAATACACAGTCAATTCATCTATAAAGGAAGTCAGAGCATCACATGAATGGAGTCTAAGTATTATAAATGAAAATCATTGCAAATGACATACATAAAAGGTTTATATAATATACGAAAGCACTAAAAACTCATTCAGAATCTCAGGTTGGACAAGTAACAAATCTTTGTATAGCTGAAACCGTCAATTTACAATAAGCTGCAATTTTGCCAAAAATCTCCAACCCTTGACAAATTCAAATCAATGGCCTTTAATAGACTTGTTACATGATGATATGCATCTCAGCTAGATTCATTAAATTTTATCCTAATGACACCTTGCATAACCATAAAACATCAACTTAATGACAAATAGACACCTATCCTACTTGACAGTCCTTTTCCTAATAGGACTCAAACTACTCATTTTTTCTTTTAACAACCTTATCTACTAAAGCAATTACATTATTTTACAATTAATCTTTCACATGTTTGAATTGAGATGATGGAATTCATCACTTTATGACCACTTAACTGACCTCCTCAAAACTAGGAAACAAAACCTTGTTTTTTAGGCAAATAATCTTCTTCTTCCACGAATACTTTGGCTGTCAGTTTATCTTCAATTCGTGGTCCTTGAGTGATGAATAATTGCTTGACATGGTATTTAACCCTTAAAAAATCTCCATATGTACAAAGATGCTCCAAACCTTTCTAAAAGGGCTGAAATACAGCATGCTACAAAATTAAGGCAATTTCATAGCGTACTTTTGTAGCACTGCAAAACATGGCTTTAACCTCAAAATTCTTGATTCTTTCCTTTGGCATAGTGTTCATCATCATTAAACACATTTCCTACACCAATTCCACCTCTTGATTTCATCCAAAAATAGTTCAAAATTTCAAAAGAGTAGCTATAGTGGTTTCATAGAGTTTTGTTGCCCTTCAAGCCCAGGCACACTACGAAACTGCTGAAAAGTGCTGAAAAAGCAGTTTTTTGTGTAATTTTGAAAATTGAACCCTGTAAGTGCCAAAATCTTGTCTCTAATCATGTCATTAACCTTAAATAACCATAAAACATCTCACCTTTTTCTCCTTGAGGCATTTCTTCCTCATTTACAATTGGTTGAGCTATTGGCTCTTCAATCACAATCATTTTAAGCCCTTTTTTCTCTAACTCTTCATGAATCAGTTCAAGTTACTCTTGAAGATCTTTAACTTGGTATTTCAATATTCTATTTGTGGCTTTCAACTATGTGTTCATCCTCCTGACATGTTTGGCCTCCTTCCTTGCTGGAATACTCCATTTGATGAGCTGATGTGTGTTGTCCAAAGTCTTAAAGACAGTGTCCACCTGTTCTTCCCAAATTGCCTTCATTTTTTCAAATTTAGTCTTCTATACACTATGTTTTCTTACTTCTCTTTTCATGACAACAATTTCATGATTTTCCACTTTCAATTTTTCTTCAAGCAGCTGCAACTTTGTTTTTTCCATCACCTTCTCTTTTCCCTTTTTTGATTTGCTGACTGTATCCTTCTTTGGAGGTGATGAAAGGTCAATAACCTCTTGAGGTGGTTGAGATGTATTAGTGGGTGGTTGAACTTCTTTACTTCTCTCTAATAGCTTCCTAGCATGCCTTGTCATAGGATTTCTTGCTTGGAAAATGAAACCTACATCTTCTACCTCGAATTCTAATTTCTTTGCAGATTTAGCCTTCTTTAACTTCTGCCCACATTCCTCTATAAACTCAGCTTGGAAAATAAGAGTTTCGTCTATGTCAATGGCATGTAAAATATCCTCTAGATTTCCCTTAGCTTCTAATCTGTCTTCTACAGCCACTGTCTTCTCTTCCAAAACCACTGTTTGGCTTCTAGTCATTCTTTTGGTTCCTTTTTTGCTAACAGTTTGTTTCTGTTTTGGAGGTTTGACCACCTTTGACTTTTTTTTTGCAGGTGGGACACTTGGTGTATCAAGAATTTTCATTTTCTCTGGCTCCTTCATAATTTTTTCACTTGTTTCTACTCTTGCAGGTTCACTTGGATCTGCTACCAATGATTCCCTCTGTTCTGTTGCTAATGGTGATGGAATTCTCCTAGGCTTAGGAGTTCTTGGAGTAAGAGCATCCAACTCAAAACCACTAACAAACAAGAATGAGGACCAGTCTCTCCCTAACCTTTGAAGTTCATCTAAGACCAATAATTTAACTAAACCATGATGAAATAAAGAATTTTCACTCCCATCAAACTTTTCTTGGACCTTATCTGCCATTTTTGACAAACTTCTATGCAAATAAAAAGGCAAATCAATGGAAACCTTACCAGTAAAATGCAGAAGTAATTTGAAATGATATGAATAGACTTTGTGGTACCTTCCTTCACAAGTAAATTACTTTTGGATGATGAGCAGCAATTTTGGATAGTTGTATTTCATGTAACTTCTTGGAATAGCATTGGTGAGGTCCATTTCAGTATGCTCAGGCTTCATGAACTCTTTTCATTGCTCCATATAAAATTTGAAACTTTGAACTAGTTCTCCTGACCTCTTGGAATATATGTAGTAGCAGCAATAATCTCTGGTGTGATGGAAAAATTGAGCATTACCACTTTAGTGGTTGTTCCACTAAAATTCAAAGAAAACTCCTTGGACACCTGGTATGACAGCCCTGCAATTTCTCACAAAAATGTAGGCAACCTACTCTTCTGAAGGCTTCTACTATTGCTGGGTCTTCATAGATCAAATTCATGTCTGCAGGTTCATATCTAAGGCACTGGCCACCTTTGTTAGTCCTTCTTTTCTCTGCTATGGTTTCATTAAGATTTTCACAACCTCACTTTATGATGTTCAGCCTCGCTTGATGAATTTGCAGCCTTGCTTGATGATGTTCAAAGTAAACCTTTGAAATGAACCAGCCACAGTTTTAGCTTAGTATAATAGCTCTCCAGAGCTCAAATATTACACAAGGAGGAATGAGAAATGAGAATGAATAAATTAGGAAAGGATTTGAAGTTTTAATGTCTTCTCATGGCTCAATGATGACTCATACATTACCTAAACTGATCATGATGACTACAGACCTGGGCATGTACCTTGGATTTATCCCTCCATGAATCGAATGGCATCTAACCTACTCATTCCCAACAAATTTCTGACACTTAACAGCTAGACTGAAAAGACTGACAGAAAACTGTGCTTTCCTAGTGTTTTCAGTGTTAATTTGACTATTTTCGCTACGAAACTATCAGCATTTCGTAGCGAAAAGTGACTTTTTACTATGTATTTCACAACAAAATTGTGGTTTCTTGGCTAATTTGACACTTTCAGTACAAAAAACCTTGGAAATTGAAATAAGTCAGAAAATGATGAATGATGTGACATGAAGGAATTTAAAATGAATGGGTTTAGACCTTAGGGTAACCTAAAACAAGAAAAAAGTAATATTTCCCTTGACCAAGCATAAAAAATGAATCCTACAACCTAATTTTTGACACATAAAGCTATTTAACCTTGTCAAAATGATGCTTCATTTTTTTGGGTGATAACACATGGGATGCGATTCATCACCGCTCATTTTTTCTTCCTGAAAAGACATTCAGCCCTAACAAGACAGGAAACCAAGATATTTATGAAATCAAATCAAAATATTTCCTTCCATTGGGAAAATTCGATTGGTTCAAAAATCCAATTCTGATGCCCGATGAGTTCAAAGAAAGGAACATGTCAAACATTTTGCCTACCATCAACGTGAATATCTCTCAAAATCCTAAGAAAGTCACAGAAATTTCACTGGGGATAACATTTTCATCAGATGAGATAACCTCTTAAACCCATTTATTGAAAGAGTATCGAGATATCTTCACATGGGAATACTCATAAATTCCAGGCCTTAGTCCCACTACTGTAGAACACCATATTGACACCTGGCCTCATGTACCACTAGTACGCTAGAAACAATGTCAACTGCACCCATCCAATGAAGAAGAAATTAAATGAAAAATGGATAAGCTTCACAAAGCCCAGTTCATCAACCCCGTCGCTTACACATCATGGGTTTCCAACCCTATTCCCTTCATGAAAAAATAGGGCACCATACGCAGTTGTACCGATTTTTCGTGATTTGAACAAAGCCTATCCAAAGGACAATTACCCTACCCCTTTCATAGACCAAGTTATCGATCCTTTTGCAGGACAAAAGGCCTTCTCCTTCATGGATGGTTTCTCTTGGTATAATCAAATTCAATTACGTCACACCAATCAGTACAAGACCCATGGGGCACATTCACATACTAGGTGATGCCATTTGGCCTTAAAAATGCTAGAGACACTTTCATGACTTGGCACACCTCATCCTCACCTACTTAGATGACCTCGCCGTCCGATCCAAGAAGCGATCATATCATCTCGAGGATCTAAGACTGGTATTCCAACAATGCCAGCAATATAACCTGTTAGACTCCGTCTTGTCAGCCCGCTGCAATCAAATTCTCCGAAGTTCATTCCTTGTTATTCGCAGTCACTGATGTTACTGTGGTCCAGAAAAGAGTCATTTTAATTCTTGAGTCCAGGGTTTTGTCTGTAGACTAGAGGAAGGTTCAGTAAGTTTTTATTTTTATGTCATTATCAATAATGTGAAATTGATTCTTCTTCAAAACAGGGTTTTGAAGAATAAATCATCGAATGTATCTTTTCACCATGTAGTTTCTCAGTTGCAGATGCTAGTTCTCCTTGCCAAAGTTCGATGTTAATTATCCCTGCAAGCAGACAAAGAAAAGCCCTTATTCAAATTCAACAAATTAAAAAAGGAAATTGGAAAGCAGAGTTTGTAATAATGTGAAAAAGTGCTGAGCCAAGACAGGCCACCAATCCCTGCAAAAGAAAACAAAGTGTCATTAGTCCAAGATTCAGAAAAGCATGGTAAAGCCAAAGAAAAGCATTGTATTAAATGATCAAATGTCAAAGTGCTGAAACATTATGAAAGTGGGTCATGGAGTAGTTTAAAATCAAATTTGATTTGATAAGATATTTTCTTCACATATAAATTATGGTAAATAATTTCATTTCCATCAAATTCTCAAGGCAGAGGTCGAGTTTGTGTTTTGGAGGGCAGAAGACAGTTTGCAGAGTTGTTGACAGCGTTTGGAGGTGGGCGCTACCCACTTGAGGTGCGCGCTACCCACTTGGTGCGCGCTACCCACTTGAGCGCTACAGCCAGTGCAAAAATTGAACGGGCGCTACCCACTTGAGGGGCGCTACCCACTTGAGGGGGCGCGCTACCCACTTAGCAACAGAGCCCAGAAATGTTTGTTTTGCACCCAGTTTCATACCAAATCGACTCTTTCAACTTGCAAAGAACTGAAGATGGGGACGGAGTATGCATCCTCGCATATCTATGGAGTGATCGCATATGTTGGTCTGATGGGCCTGCATACATCACTCAAAGCCCCAATTCAAGCAGGATAGACATTTACATACGAGTTCACGCTGGTGCAGCAGAAGGGAACAATGCTCTGGCATGCCCACAACTCATGGCTAAGGGCAACAGTTCATGGACCACGCTATCTCGTTGCAGACACCTGGGAAACAATGGATGGGTGGCTAGATGCCATCCGTCTTGTGTATACTATTTTTGCACGCAGAAAGAGTGATGTCCTGGCCGGTGTCATAACTGGTTGAAGGCCGTTCAGAAGACACTTCCCGTAATTATTTTATTGAACCATGAATTCTGAAGCTGCTGTCGAAAATTTAGATGAGGTTTCTATGGTTAAAAACGTTGCACAAGATTTGATAAAGGGATCAGGTGTTCGAATGCGGAATGTCAGCTCCCGACTTGGAAAGAAGGCGCAAAGTCTGAAATCGAAAAGCCAAATTAAAATGAAGACATCTATCATGCAGGAGATTAGGAACAGAAATCTATTTTTGTCTTTAGTCACAATGAATGGGATCCACACTTTGTTTTTTCATTGGCCAGCAGAGATTTTCAAATGGTAAATGTAACGTGGTAATCAAAGTATGCAGAGGAATTTAAGGAGCAGTGGTTTGGTTTTCATAAGACTAAAACAGATTTAGTTGGTATGGTGAATGGTGAATCCAAGTCAAAGTATCATCTATCGAAGGTGGAAAATTGGCGCGTGGTTGTCTGCATTTCGCTGGCATAGGGAGAATCTTGTTATACTTGAAATTTGCTAGTATTAAAAATATATTGAGCTATGTTTATAAAAAGTGGTTTTTATTTCAAATGGAAATGTAAAATAAAACTTGCAACTTAAATTTGAACAGACATCGATCATAAAGCGAGAGAAATAGGACTTGAATTTCACTTTTGTTTGATTGCGATTTAAATGAGTTGCACCTCTGATTTCACTATTTTGGTCATCCGCAGTTAGGGGAAGCGTTGTGTCTTGAGCAGTTTTGTTTGGCTTTGCGGGTTTGGGTTTGTTTAATAATGATCCCTTAGTTTTAATTGGATTTGTTATCCACGAATGGTTGCTGTGTTGAGAAATCATTTGTAAAGGAGAGAAATTCCGAGCGGTGGCAGTCTATGACAAATGACAACTTTGAGGATTCCTATTTCAAAAGAGATTTGACCAGCAACCTTCACAACTCGAGACATTTTGCAATCTGATCCAGATTTGGTTTATTTTTTTGGAATTTTAATTAGTTTTAATTCCTAGAAGTTAGTTTTCTGTTCCTAGAAGCTAGTAACAGCTTGAGCATGTAATTTGTATTTAAGCAATACTTTGTACTATGGGGGGAGGAGAGTTCTGAGAGGTGTGTGGAAGATAAATCAGAGTTTTATTGTACAGTTCTGGCTGGAGATTAATGAAATGAGGTAGCTCTGTTTCAGGAGATCCCTATGGCAACAACTTAGCATTATGTTTTTCTCTGTTCTCATATGTGTCTTGTAATGTTTACATTTCATTCATAAATCGTTTTCTTTTGAACGCTTTTAAGTAGAAGGGCAGAATTCAGCTTGCTGCTCTGCCTTGGGAAACTTTTCAAGTTCTATGTTTTCTTCCGTCTGAAAAGGATTCATGATTTCATGCCCTTTTCAGCTTCTTAAACATTCTTTACATTCCATATAATTTCAAAATGAATGCTTAAGCTTTTGCCTATCTTGCCTCATGTAATAATCTGCACTTTTCATTTGATCTCTACTCTCGCTGTTCTTGATCCCACACAGCCCAGAAAAACCCATCATTTATCAAAAAACCCTTTTTATATCAATTTACTAGCCTAAAATCAATATCGTTACTTCATTAGGTCAAATTCTCACTATCTTGCATGGGAGACATCTTGTTTTCAGTGCCCAGAACTGTGAGAGAGCCCTCTCCCGGGGTCCCGTAGGGCTAGCTACGAGGTCGAGTGTGGTTTGATGTAGCCTTGGAGTTTTACCTCATTTCCACTGAGGCATGAAGGTGGATCTGAGTGAAGAGGAATAGTGAGCACCAGCACCAAACTTCTCCGGTAAAGGATAAAAAAGTTTAGATCCGATTGCTGATGGTGAACAGCAGTCAGACACTGCAAGGCTGAAATCATTCACTGGCGACTTCATTCACTGAACAATCCAGAAATCAATGCTTCATGGCGACCTCATTGCTGATGGACCGGATTGCAAGAAGATACGCTCCCATGAGCCGAGATCACATCCCAGGTTTTCCAAATAAGATGCCCAAGGTGGATTGGCTTCAGGATTTGCCTATGTTCAGAAATGACGAAGGTAATGACGCTGCTTTTCATCTGGTGAAATTTCACATTCATGTGCATAAATTAAAGATCAATTTTCCTGAAGACTGTTTGATGAAAATGTTTATGGCTACTCTGGAAGACGAAGCCCGATCATGGTATTAAAGTTTGCCAGCTGCTTCTATTTACTGTTTAAGCGATTTTCATACCTTGTTCTTTGAAAAGTATAAAGCATCATATCCATCCTTGATTTTAGTTCAGAACTGTTGTAGCCATGTACATAATTTCATTGAAGATCTAGAGCTGTTTTATGGTGATAATGATTTTATGGACGGAGAAATCATGGAGGCTCTATATGAGAGTCCATTTCAGAAACATGAAGAGAACCTAGAGGATACCCATCAAAATGCTCAGGAAATTTTGCAGCAGAATCAAGATCAACAGGTTGAAGAATGCCATATGGCTGAAAATGATGAAAGGGAGAATGTCATTTCAGATCTGCTCACAGAAGAAGACAACATGCAGATTGCAGATTGTGATGCAGTCAAGTCAACTATTTCAGAACTTCATTCAGATTATGATGACCAAGCATATCTTGTGTTGAAGCCCATCAAAGTGAACTCTGTTGTTGAAATCATCTGGAATGCAGAAGACACAGTAATGGATCCAAATGTTCTCAGTCATACTGTCAGTCCATCATTGGAACGCAGCCTTCATGAAGAAGCAATCTAGTCAGTTCATGGAAAACAAAATGAGATCTTCGTGCAAGTAAGTGATAGGTATCCTTTCGATAACTCAGTAATAAATGATAGTTTGAATGCCCTGTCATATGAAGATAATTATTGTTTAAGCAGAAGAAAACAAAAGGCATTGTCTCCTTTGTCTGAAGATGAGATAGATCTACTTTTGAAAGGTTCTGTTTCAGCCGAAGCTACAGCAGATTTGCAGTGCACACATAGTCAGGAAAGTGTTGGTGAAACTTCTTCCTCTTTTGAAAAAGATGACTGTCTTGTAACCAGTTGTGTAGACCAGCAAACAGATAATTTTTTCCTTCATAAAGATGATAAGGCTGTCATATTTGATAATCTTGAAGATTGTTCTCTGTTTAACAATGACCTAGATCATGAAGTTGAGGAATATATGCCAGAATTTCTCATGGTCAAGGAACCTGCAGCTAACACTCAGATGGCAGATACCTCTCTGTGCATTTCTATCCCTCAGAAATCAATTGTCCTTTCAGATCAGAATGGAGTGAATACTTGTGTTTTTGCAGCTGGATCTCCAGATAAGCTAGTGCCTCAGGATTTTCAAGACCCCTTCAGCATTCTTCTGCAAACATTAGAAAGGATAAATATTGCCTGGTTCATTATCATAAGCTTTGGTTTCAGTGGTTATTTTGAGTTGCCTACAGGTTCATCATTCTGCCTGCTCAAGGAGAGTACGAGCAGAAATTTGGGGTGTAGCCATCTGCTGGATTGGTTACATTGGAAGGCACATTACACATTATTGTACATATCACATCAGTATGCAGGTGGTTGCCATCATGATTTTAAGGCTTGATGGACTGCTGCCCTTTTTCAGAAAGTTTTTGTTTTAATTCAGTCATTTCAGTTTGTATCAAGTCAGTTTGAGTTGATTTTCCAGTTAATAAGTTGAGTCATTAGTCTTTAGTCTGTTTGTCAGAATAATGATTCCATAGCCCAATGGATGGAGGCACTGTCTGCTCTCCCAAAGCTCTACGGTTCTTGGCACCTCCAAGAAGCGGCAGCTGCCATCCCCATTGGAGCCAATGTTAGACTCCGTCTTGTCAGCTCGCTGCAGTCAAATTCTCCGAAGTTCATTCCTTGTTATTCGCAGTCACTGATGTTACTGTGGTCCAGAAAAGAGTCATTTTAATTCTTGAGTCCAGGGTTTTGTCTGCAGACTAGAGGAAGGTTCAGTAGGTTTTTATTTTTATGTCATTATCAATAATGTGAAATTGATTCTTCTTCAAAACAGATTTTTGAAGAAGAAATCATCGAATGTATCTTTTCACCACGTAGTTTCTCAGTTGCAGATGCTGGTTCTCCTTGCCAAAGTTCGATGTTAATTATCCCTGCAAGCAGACAAAGAAAAGCCCTCATTCAGAGTCAGCAAATTTAGAAAGGAAATTGGAAAGCAGAGTTTGTAATAATGTGAAAAAGTGCTGAGCCAAGACAGGCCACCAATCTCTGCAAAAGACAACAAAGTGTCATTAGTCCAAGATTCAGAAAAGCATGGTAAAGCCAAAAAAAAAGAAGCATTGTATTAATAGATCAAATCTCAAAATGCCAAAAACATTATAGAGTGGGTTGTTAAAAAAATTTGAAAAGCAATCTGAGATATTTATTTCATATATAAACATGACAAACAATCTCATTTGCAAGAGATCTGCAAGGCAGAAGTCAAATTCGTGTTTTTGGAGGCCGAAGGCAATTTGCAGAATTGTTGACAACGTTTGGAGGTGGGCGCTACCCACTTGAGGTGCGCGCTACCCACTTGGTGCGCGCTACCCACTTGAGCGCCACAGCCAGTGAAAAATTGAACGGACGCTACCCACTTGAGGGGCGCTACCCACTTGAGCAGGCGCGCTACCCACTTAAAACAGAGCCCAGAAAATTCGTGTTTTGCGCCCAGATTCGATTCAAGTCAACTCCAAAAGCTTGCAAATAGGTTTTAAAGATTGCTCAGTAGATTTTTGTCATGGTTGTGATGTTATTGATATTGGGAAACAAGCATTTCTTGAGGAAGTTATAGATATGTTTTCTGTTGTGGCACTAAAAAAGACATGGAAGTTGTGTTCGATTTGTGTGACGAATTTGTTCAGAAGGTCTCATGGATTAAAGGTGATGAAGGTCTTGCGATTGCTGCCCTTGGCGCAGCTGCCAGGACTTGTAGCACTCCTCTTTTAATGGCAGCATAGGAGATACTTATTCGATCTCTACAGAATAAAAGATTGCCAAGTCCGGAATCATATCTTGCAAAGATACACGCTTTCGCAGCATTAGGCTTGTTCTAAAGGTGAGTTTTTTAAATTGCATACGGTCTATTTCCAACTGGAGAATTTGAGTCGGGAAAATCCGCCATACAAGTTAGTAGCAGCATTGAACTGCGTAATATTGGGCTGTTCAAACATTTGGGACCTTGATCGAGCCTTTCAGACATTCGAAGCATCAAATGTTTTTTTGCTCACATGACAAGCTCGGGTGTCAAGCCAAATGAGAAGTCATATTATTTATTGGTTGATGCCCATCTCATTAATCGGGACACAAAATCTGCTTTGGGTGTGGTTAAGGACATGATGCTTGCTGGTTATTCACCATCAAAAGAGACTCTTAAAAAGCTCAGAAGGCGGTGTGTTCGTGAATTTGATGTCGATGGGAAAACTACAGCCTTTTCAGGGCATGTCGAAGTCCAAGGAGTGCCATGTCATAATAATAAAGAAATTGACAACGCTATTCAAACGGAGCCAAAATTCCATATTTCTTGGGTGGTATAACGCTGAATGGAAGCAAAGAAAAAGTCAAAAGCCAAATTAGAATGAAGACATCGACCACAACAGAAAAATAGGAACCGATCTTCTATTTAAAACTTCAGTTAATGATCTGCGCTCCAGTTTGTGTCTTTAAATTGGCCATCAGAGGATTTTAAGGGGAACGATCTTCTGTTTTTTTGAACAAATGGATGACTTTTTCTATTCTTGTGATTTTAGTGAAACAAATCCCTTGACTTGGGGTCGATTTGTTTTCCCCTAGCAGGGTTTTATTTATACATTGTAGATCTTCAGGGAGATAGTACACGGATGGCAATAAAATTCCAAATATTTAGACAGACAGTTGGGGATTATTTCCAGAATTAAAGCCACCATCCTTGCATTTGAAAGCAGGTGGCAGTCTATGACAAATGACAGCTTTGAGGATTCCTATTTCAAAAGAGATTTGACCAGCAACCTTCACAACTTGAGACATTTTTCAATCTGATCCAGATTTGGTTTATTTTTTGGAATTTTAATTAGTTTTAATTCCTAGAAGTTGGCTTTCTGTTCATAGAAGCTAGTAACAGCTTGAGCATGTAATTTGTATTTAAGCAATACTTTGCACTTTGTGGGTAGAGAGTTCTGAGAGGTGTGTGGGAGAGAAAAAGATTTGTTTCATTGTCCAGTTCTGGCTGGAGATTAATGAAATGATGTAGCTCTGTTTCAGGAGATCCCTGTGGTAACAACTTAGCATTATGTTTTTCTCTGTTTTCATATGTTTCTTGTTATGTTATTGTTTCATTCATAATCATTCCTGTTGAATACTTTTAAGTGTGAAGGGCAGAATTCAGCTCGCTGCTCTGCCTTGGGAAAGTATTCAAGTTCTATGTTTTCCTCCATCTGAAAAGGATTCATGAATTCATGCCCTTTTCAGCTTCTTAGACATTCTTTGCACTCCATATAATTTCGAAATGAATGCTTAAGCTTTTGCCTATCTTGCCTCATGTAATAATCTGCATCTTTCATTTAATTTCCCTGCTCCTGCTATCTTTGCCCCACACAGCCTAGAAAACCCTGACATTTATCAAAAATCTCTTGCATATCTTTTTACTAGCCTAAAATCAATATCAATGTTTCATTTAGGTCACCTCAGATCCTATTGGATATCTTTCACTGAGTTTGACGCGGAGAGAGCCCTCTCCTGTCCTCGTAGGGCTAGCTACGAGGCTGAGCGTGGTTTGATGTAGCCTTGAGTTTTACCTCATTTCAGCCTGAGGTAGATTTGAGCGCTAACACATGCACTTTGCAAAGAGCACAAAAAAAATTGTTCTTGTTTGCACACATATAAGTTCTCTCATGCGAAAAAAATTCATTATGTTTGATGCCCAAAATTTGGTTCATTAATTTAACCATTATCATGCGTTGCTCACACACAACCACGCAATGGTAAAAAGAATCATAAAATGTACAAGGGTATTGATTCCATAAGTAATCGAAATCACCATGCCTTAAAAAACACTCTTGAGAGTTATACCTATCCTTGGAGTTGCAGCTTCGACGGTTGTCCTAAGGAGGTGACATCTCTTGCTCATATCCTTGATGCACCTTAGGCCATTTATAACACTCTCGATACTCTTTGTGACCATATCTCAATCACATATATTTTAGTATTTCCTCTACCAAAATTGGATTGGTAATGCCTTGGCCATTTTTTCCTAGGCCTCCACCTTCATATCCCATCTTGGAGAGCAAATTCATACCTATGCCTTTGGTATCTTTCTCAAATGATGCAAAAGTGTTTTTATGCACATATATGGAAGGAGTGGTTATAAATGCTAATTACCTCCTTAGATTTTCCATTCATCTTTGTAGCCTCTGATGATTATTATGATGTCCAACTTGTAGATGACTCTAGCCACCCACTTTTATCCACTAGCATATGGCGTGCTTCTTGAATATGCTTGCTAAATTGACATGCATCATTTGCCACATTTTTTCCAAATCCACTATTTGAACCATGACCACATACTAGCTTCTTCTTGGAGGTTTCTCTTGTTGGCGCAGGAGTTTAAATTTCTGCTACTTTCTCATTAAGCACTTGCTGCAATAGAAAGCGCACCCACTTTTATCCTTTGGCATATGATGTTCTTCTTGAAGATTCTTGTTAAATTGACATGCATCATTTTCCAGATTTTGTCTAAATCCACTATTTAGCCATGACCACATACCAACTTCATCTTGGAGGTTTCTCTTGTTGGTGCAAGAGTTGAACTTTATGCTACTTGCTCATCAAGCACTTGCTGCAATAGAAAGTGCATCTGCCTCTTCTCCTCTTCAACAATATCCAACATCCTTCTCAACTCTATGTTCTCCATTTGAAGAGCCAAATTTTGCTCCTCAAGCTCTTAGAGACTCTTTTTGCTACCCATCTGGCAACTCGGTCAATTGTAGCTCTCATACCAACTGGTCTGTATTTGGAGTAGGTGTTCTCTTTCCTCTTCCTCGAAATCACATAACTAAACTTGGGACCGTGTCAAAACTTCGTAATGCATAAAATTGGGACTTCAAAAACAAAATTTTTGTCTAATGTCTCTTCAACATGAATGATTCCTTATGTGAAACTAAAATTAATGAACAACACACACATAATCCATGTAGGCATAAAGAAGAGCAAAACAAAAGGTTTGTTGACGAAGTTCACCCCTCCTGGGCTACATCTTTGGGCATATCAACATGACTATTCCACTCATATAATTCAGTATTAATGAAGTAAATAAAAATTTGGCTGCAAATAAAATGTGGCTATTACCCCTACAAGGTAATGTTCTCCTACAAACAACTCTCAGAACAACAATAACTCAAAACATCTCCTACAAAGATGACATACTTCCACTGAACTGAGTCAGACACATCATGTGCATCCTTTAATTCCACATTGAAGCACATAATGAAAAATTCATAATGAAATAATTTAAACCTGAATTCAACCCTTGTAGTTACATCTATTGCATATTAATTCTGAAGGTGATAAAAATCCCTACATGGTCTTCTTCATGTTGAACAGCCTCAGGAACTGCAACTAAACCATGCTTGATCCAAACACCTCTTAGCCTAAAACATCCAAATGGCCATCTAGATTTTCTCAAAATAGAAAAAAGAAGTCACCATTGGATTCATAACATCCAAAAACCTCTATGTAACCTTTTTCTGAGCTCACTTCGGATAAAATATCAAATTGTTATGCTCCAAAGCGTGATTGATCCATACATCGTTGGACTTCAACTTGAAAAAAGACGATGTATATGTGCTCAATGCTTCCTGATACCCACACCAATGAGCTAAGAATGCCCAAAAATGGTTATCTAGCCTCCTTCTACACCTGATTTGGTCGAAAACTCCAAAAGTTATGACCATCTCCAGTTTTTCCACAATTTCTGGCCTAAATTTATCTAACTTGAGCTAAATCCGGTTAGTTGGATCTAAACTGGCAATTCCTCTGAATTTGGTGCACCGCCAAACTAATCCTTTTTAGTTTTAATTAAGCCGCATTAAATTAATTAAGCAGTTTAGAGCTTTAATCTGCGCTTAGTGGTAAACACCGGATTAAGGTTTAATTAATGAAGATTAACGCCTTATAAAACCAGGTTAACGTTAACTCCATGTTTTATGATTGGGCTCCATCGGTGGTCACGGGCTATGGTCATCTGTGTTGGGAGTTGGCCCCATTTCCCCCTCGTCGGCAAGATTACAAACATAAATATATGTGGAACGCATACCATGGCAAGAACTTGTGCGTTGGCAGAATGGTATATGGTGTGTGTGTTATGTGTGAGGTCGCAGGGTCTAACCCCAGCACCTCCGCCCGGACTTCAAACAAATTTTTTACACCATACCACCATGGAGGGGGGGCATGTGGCAGTCCTAGGTTGCACCATGTGTCCTCTCCCCATTGGACCGAAGGTCCACCATTAAAAAGAATGCCACATAATAAATTCTGAAAACCAATCAGATGCTGCCACTTGGCAGACTGTCATTCGCCAGAGGAATTTGACCAAAATTTGACCCAGCCCAATCAGCATGCCACTTCAGCATTACAGAATGCTGACTCAATAACCCTTCTGTCCTTTTTTTTTCAAATTTTGCCCGTTTAGCAAAGCGAACATAACACATTTTCGGGAGCATACAGAGTCCATTTCATGCAAAACGAAGTACGTCAAATTCAGAAGGAAGAGCACTACCCATTAATTTAGGTTTCGTGTAATTATGAGAACTCTGATTTTTGAGCCTAAAACTGAGCATCTGATCATTCCTCCCTACTGTGAACTTTTCAACTCCAAAATTTTACTTCCCTAGTCAATATAAATAGGCTGGAACTCAAAATACCCATATAACTCAATCAAAACCGTAAAATTTTCAATTGATTCCCTTCAAGCCCCAATCAAGGCACTTCACTTACCATCCTCATGAAGACCTATTGTCATGTCAAGAATCAAGCCAACATTCTTATCGACGTTGTTGCAGGAATAAAATCACTACCGAGTGTATTGTGAACATGCTTTTACCCTCATCTTTGCATGGCTTGAAATCACTTTATCCCTACAGTTAAATTGTTGAATACAAACTTGAATCCATCTTTGAAATTAGAAACGACATAAATTTTATTTAACGTATTCAAGTTGGATTTGTACATAAGTAGTACATTGTTGCAAAAATGTTTCATGATATGCTTGGCATTATCTACAAAACATAGTCATCTTAACCACAAGACTCTATTCACACATGTTTCAAATCAAATACTTGTATAGATGAACATATAACAAACTTGTAGACAACTTGAACAACAACTTGTAAATTCACAAAAGTCCTTGAACATGTGGACTATAACAAGCCAATACATACATGAATGAAAAAACATCTACTTGGTGAACATAGTGACAATAAATGTTCACTTTACAAAAGTACCTAAACATGTAATGACAACAAGTATTTACACAATTTACAAAACAACTTTACAATAAGTCTACCCAATCATGCCTCTCCTAGGCTTATGGGCTCTCTTCTTGCACCATCTTGTCTTGAAGGTTGCTTAGGATTGCTACGAGTCCTCTTGGCCACGTTTTTCTTTTCCCTTCCATCATGTTGAATAATCTCTTTACCTTTCTTTAAACGAATCTTCAGATGTAACTTCCAACATCATTCTGTGTCATTTCCATGCACTTTGTAATGAGCATAAAAAATGTGTTCTTGTTTGCACACATAAAAGTTATCTCATCTGAAAGGAAGTCATTATGTTTGATGCCCAAAATTTGGTTCATTCGTTTAACCATTATCATGCATTTCTCACAAACAAGCATGCAATGGTCAAAAGAATCACAAAATGTACAAGGGTATTGATTCCATAAGTAATAAAAATCACCATGCCTTTAAAAACACTCTTGAGAGTTATACATTTCTTTTGATTTGCAGCTTCGACGGTTGTCACAAGGAGGTGACATCTCTTGCTCAAATTCTTGATCTGCCTTATGGAATGTAAAGCACCCTCCATACTCTTTGCGACCATATCCCAATCCCGTATATTTTGGTATTTCCTCTACCAAAATTGGATTGGTAATGCCTTGGACATTTTTTCCTAGGTCTCCACCTTCATAGCCCATCTTGGAGAGAAAATTCATACATATGCCTTTGGTATGTTGATCAAATGCTGCAAAATATTTTTTATACACATTTATGGAAGGAGTGGTACTAGAAATGATAATCATCTCCTTAGTTTTTCCATTCATCTTCTCAGCCTCTGATGATGATGATGATGGCCAACTTGTAGATGACTCTAGCCACACACTTTTATCCTCTGGCATATGGTGTGCTTCTTGAAGATGCTTGCTAAATTGACATGCATCATTTTCCACATTTTGTCCAAATCCACTATTTGAACCATGAGCACATACTGGCTTCATCTTGGAGGTTTCTCTTGTTGGTGCAGTAGTTGAACTTTCTGCTACTTTCTCATCAAGCACCTGCTGCAATAGAAACCACATGTGCCTCTTTTCCTCATCAGCAATATCCAACATTCTTCTCAACTCTATGTTCTCCATTCGAAGAGCCAAATTTTGCTGCTCAAGCTCTTGGAGACTATTTTTGCTACCCATCTTGTAACTTGGTCAACTGTAGCTTTGATACCAACTTATCTCTATTTGGATGAGGTGTTCTCTTTCCTCTTCCTCAGAATCACATAACTAAACTTTGGACCATGTCGACACTTTGCAATGCATAAAATTGGGTCTTCAAAAACAACATGTTCGTTTAATGTATCTTCAACATGAATTATTCCTTATGTTCACCTTAATGAACAACACACACATAATCCATGTAGGCATAAAGAAGAGCAAGACAAAAGGTTTGTTAAAAAAGTTCACCCCTCCTAGGTTACATCTTTCGGGCCGATCAACATGAATAGGCCACTCATATAATTAAATATTAATGAAGTACATTAATTTTTTTTTGCAAATGAAATGTGGATATTAACCCTACAAGGTAATTTCCTCCTACAGAGAACTCTCACAACAACAACAACTCAAAACATCTCCTACAAAGATGACATACTTCCACTGAACTGACTCAGACACATCATGTGCATCCTTCAATTCCACGTTGAAGCACATAATGAAAAATTCATAATGAAAGAAGTTAAGCCTGAATTGAAATATATTGGTTACAACTACTGCATATGAATTTTGAAGGTGAGGAAAACCCCTACAAGGTCTTCTTCATGCTGAACACCCTTAGGAACTGGAACTAAATCGTACTTGATCCATACGCCTCTATCCTAAAACCTGAAAAAGGCCATCTATATGTGCTCAAAATAGAAAAAATAAGTCACCATTACATTCATAGAATTCTAAAACCTCTATGCAGCCTCTTTTTGAGCTCAATTTGGATAAAAGTTCAAATAGTTATGCTCCAAAGCTTGATTGATCCATACACCATTGGTCTTCAACCTGCAAGAAGACTATGTATATTTTCTCAATGGCTCCTAATACCCACACCAATGAGTTTGGAATGCCCAAAAACGGTTATCTAGCCTCTTTCTGCACCTGATTTGGTCGAAAACTCCAAAATTTATGACCATCTCCAGGTTTTCCACAATTTCTGGCTTAAATTTAGCTAACTAGAGCTAAATTTGGTTAGCTAGAGCTAAACTGGCAGTTCCGCCGGATTTTTTGGACCACAAAACTAATCATGTTTAGTTTTAATTAAGCCGCGTTAACTTAATTAAGCACATTTAATATGCACTTAGTGGTAAACATCAGATTAAGGTTTAATTAATGAAGATTAGTGCTTAATAAAACTAGGTTAACGTTAACTCTGTGTTTTAGTATTGGGCTCCATCAGTGGTCACGAGCTAGGTCCATCAGCATTGGGGGTTGGACCCCTTTCCCCCCTATCGACAAACATTACAAACATAAATATATGTGGAACACATACTATGGTAAGAATTTGTGCATTAGCTGAATGGTAAATGGTGTGCGTGTTGTGTGAGAGGTTGCAAGGTCGAACCCCAACACCTTCGTCTAGAATTAAAACCAAATTTTGACACCACAACCATGGGGGGTGGCACTAGGCAGCCCCAAGTTGCACCACATGTCCTCTCCCCATTGGACAGAAATTCCAACATTAAAAAAATTGCCACATAATAAATTCCAGAAACCAATCAGATGTTTCCACTTGGCAGGTTGTCATTTGCTAGAGGAATTTGACCAAACTTTGAACCAGACCAGTCAGAATGCCACGTCAACAGTACGGACTACTAATTTGGCAACATGTCTATCCTTTTTTTTTCAAAATTTTCCAGTTTAGCAACGCAAACAGAACTCATTTCCGGGAGCATATGGAGTCCATTTCAAGTGAAACGAAGTGCGTCGGATTCAGAATGATGAGCACTACGCGTTCATTCAGGTTTCATGTCATTTTGGGAAATTTTATTTTTGAGCCTAAAACTAAGCACCTGATCAGGTAGTATCCTCCCATTCATGGGGGTCGAAGGGGGGCCAAAGTACCCCTTGATTGGTGGGTTCTTAAGGTGGAAGAAGCTGCCTGTAAGGGGATTTAAGGGAACTTCCCTAAAAAAAAATTGGGTGCTTTTTTGTGTCCATTTTTTTGGTGGTTTGCAACATCTAGTTTACACCTTTAGTATTTTTGTAGCATATGGTGGTTTATCCCAAGGTTTTGTAGTTTTATTTATAGGACTATAGTTGTACTTTCATCCAAGGTAAATGGATTGAAGGTCTATGGATTTCATGGGATATATATATATATATATATATATATATATATATATATAAAGAAGAATATATTGAACAATCTTTCCAGTTTTCCTAGATTGGGTTTTCAAGGTAAAATATATGTGTTAATGTTTGTGTTTTGGCATTGGATATTTTGTGTTTTATTGATATAATCTATTTTCAACAAATAATTATACATGTTTGAAATCGGCATTGGTATTAGAATAGTTTTGGCTTCAAGGGGACATTTTGTGGCTAAGGGATTTGGCTTGGGCCTACGGTGGACCTTGTTACAATGGGATATATATGAAATCAATTCTTATGGTGAAAGGAAATGGAAATTAGTTTGAATATAGAGATTGAGAAATTCAATGAGATTAGAATTGAGCTATGGAAACTCAAAATGGAAGATCTATTGGTGGAAGGTATTGCACCAACATGGATGTTGATAGAATACTGGACCATGTTGGATTGAAGGGAAAATAACATAATACAATTACATATCTTAGATTTAGTATTACTAAAGGTTTCATGAAAAGATATACAAAAGGAGTTGTAAGCATTTCAAGAGAAAATCTAGTTAAATCAAAGGAAATATGTCGAGAAAATTTGCAAAGTCTTCATATGAAATCAGTAAAGTTACACACATTATTATATGTGTAAATTTATCTATAGAACAATGTTTCAATACATAGGAAGAGGACGAGGACATGTCCCATGTTCCATATGCTACTAAGGTTGGAAGTTTGCAATGATTTGTACTAGACTAGACATTGTACATGCAATGGTATTGTTGATCAGGTACATGTCAAATCTAGGGAAGGAGCAATAGACAATGGTAAAAATATTTTTCAAGTATTTTATTGGCACTACTGGTTATGGATTTTTCGTCCAAGGAAGCCTATGATTGGATAGAGTGTTAGACATACATGGATTTTTTGATGTAGACTGGGCTAGACATTTGGATCATAAAGTATCTAAAAGTGGGTATGCATTTAACCTATTTGGAGGAGAAATCCATTGGATGATAAAGAGACAATATTTAGTGGCATTATCAAATACATAATTTTAGTACATGGAAACCACTCATGCAAGTAAGTAAGTAGTATAGTTGTAGATATTATGTTTGGGTATTGGGTTGGTACAATGAGTTGTGAGGATATAATGTGACAATCAAAGTGCAATATTCCAAGTGGAGAACACAATGCATCATTCTAAGCAAAATAATATTCATGTTTGATATCACTTTGTGAGAGATATGGTTTAAGAGAAGAAGTTGTTATTGGTGAAGATGAACACTTTGAATAATCTTGCAGATTCATTAATAAGATATGTATGTAAAAAATTTACAGAAGAGAAAATAATTTACTAAGAGGAAAAATTAAACAACCAGAAAAAATCATAAACATAAATACATTGAACACAATATTTACCCTAGGGAAATCCAAGCTAATTGAATTCCATTAACCCCTTCACCGAAACCCATCCAACTCATCCAAGTGATCCTTCACTGATCACCTCCCTGACCCATTACATGCAAAAAAAACCATTGGTAGCTAATAAACTATGGGCCCAAAATTGCTACAGTTGACATGTTCAATTTTAACTCCTTCCCAGAGTCATTTTTACTTTGTCAAACTACTAGGTAACTCCACAAATCAAAATATGTATTAGCTGAAGAATGTGAATGTATTTATACATGGAGGTGAGGCTATTGGGATTCACTTCCCAATGACTCTTTGCCTTCCTTATTTCCTAATATAATGTAATATAGAATATTAAATATTCTCACCCAACCCTTAGGATTAGGTGTCAACATTCCCCCCTTTAATCCAAAGGGATGTTGGTGAGTCCAAGCATCGATCTGAACTTTTCAAACTTTTCTCTTCCAAGTGCTTTGGTGAAGATATCAGCGGTTTGCTCATTTGTGGAACAATGATGTAGATGGATGGTTTTGGCCTGAACATGATGTCAAATTAGATGGTACTTTGTATTGATGTGCTTTGTTAGATCATGGAACTTTGGTTTCTTGGCCAACTTTATTGCAGAAGTGTTGTTGATCATGAGTGGTGTAGAATATATTTGTTTCATATGCAAATCTTCTAGGATTTTCTTGAGCCACACAATTTCCTTTGTTTCTTCAAATGCTGCCACATATTCTGCCTCGGTCATGGAATCTGTTGGAACTGACTGTTTGCATGATCTCCATGAAACAACTCCTGATCCAAGACTCATGGTGTAACCTGTAGTAGACACCCTTGTTTCTTTGTCCCCATCAAAGTTTGAATCAGAGTATCTGATCAAGCTGAAGTCGCCTACCTGTGTATATTTGAGTCCAAAGTCTTAAGTCCCCTTCAAGTACCTTAACACTCTTTTTGCAGCAGACCAATGTTCTTCACAAGGTTTTTGCATAAACCTTGAGAGGATTCCAACAGCAAATGAAATGTCAGGTCTGGTGGTGGTCAGGTAGATAAGACTTCCTATAAGCTGTCTATACTTATTTGCATCCTCGAATTCCTTCCCTTCAATGGATGTGAGCTTCAAGTTTTGTTCCATTGGAGTGGTTAAGGGATTGCATTCATCCATGCCAAACTTGTTCAAAAGAACTCTAATGTACTTCTTTTGAGAAAGAAATATAAATTTAGGATGTTGAATTACTTCAATACCCAAATAGTAATGAACATAACCCAAATCATTCATTTCAAAACCTTTCTTTAATTCTTTCTTCATGGATGCAATATAACTCTCATTGTTCCCTGTCATCAAAATATCATCTACATACACCACAAGATATACAAATTTTTTTCCAACTTTCTTAACAAACAAAGTTGCATCATCAAGATCAAAATGTTTGAAGTCAAGTTTCAGAAGATGCTTGGTTAATTTCTCATACCAGGCTCGTGGTGCTTGCTTGAGGCCATACAAAGATTTTATAAGCTTGCGAACTTTGTGTTCTTGGCCCTTTACAACAAATCCTTCTGGCTAGGACCTAAAAACTCTCTCCTTTAGATATCCATTCAAAAAGGTGGTTTTTACATCCATCTGATGGAATTTCCATCCATTCTGAGCTGCTAGGGAAAAGAGAGTCCAGATGGTGGTCCATTTTGCTGTGGGGGCAAAACTTTCTTCATAATCGATTCCTTCTTTTTGTGCAAAACCTTTTTCCACAAGCCTGGCCTTGTGCTTGTCAAGTGAGCCATCTGCTTTATACTTGTTCTTGTAGACCCACTTACAGCTAATTGGTTTTGTTCCCAAAGGTGGATCAACCAGCTTCCAAGTGCCATTCTTTATCAAGGCATCATACTCCTTTTGCATCGCTTCCTTCCATTCATCATGAGAAGCAGCTTCTTTGAAGGAAGTTGGTTCATGATCTGTAGACAAACTAAATTCATAGTTATAAGCAATATCCATATCAACAGGAGAATCAAAATTATCTACGTCACCTTCGTTTTGTTTAGTGGAACTTCTTGTTCCTATTTTTCCAACCTCATCAGGATGAACATTCTCTAGTGTCTTTGTCAGCGATTTGGGAGGACCTTTCTGAGATGGCCCAGGCTGCTCATTTGACTGAGTTGGGATTGAGTCAAGATTCAATCTCTCAATTCTGTCAATCACATCATTCAATGTGTCATCCATGGTTGTTTCTTCATGTGGGGGAGAGAGTGCTTCAGGAAATGATTCCACAATTTTATTCAATATAAGAATCCCCCCTTCAAGATGTGGAATCTAATTTTCAAATTCTTGGAAAGAATTTGCATGTGTGAATCTATCCAGGCGATCAAGTTGCCGTTCAAAAACCTTGTCACTCTTGGAAGATTCAAGGAATATGACATCTCTTGCTATTACAAACTTCTTATTGGCTTCATCATAGAGACGATATCCTTTGGAGGTATTGGAATACCCCAAGAAGATACATTTTCGACTTCTAGCACCAAGTTTATTCCTTTGTCCCTTGGGTGTCAAGGCATAATAGGTGGAACCAAATAACCTAAAATGATTTACCGAAGGAATGTGGCCATCCCACATTTCAAAAGGAGTTTTGTTTCTAATTGAACTTGAAGGACACCTATTCTTTATGTATACAACACATAGAACTGCATCAGCCCAAAACATCAATTTTACATTCTTGAAAAATAACATGGAGCGAACCATATTTAAAATAGTTATGTTCATTCTTTCAGCTACACCATTCTGTTGGGGATTATATGGCACAGTTGTTTGATGTTTGATCCCATGTTGACGAAGATAATTTTCAAATTAGTTTGAAGTGTATTCTTTTCCATTATTAGTACGTAGAGAGCCAATATGAGTTTGTGCATCAATTTCAATCCATGCATGAAAATTCTTAAATTTTTGAAAAGCATCACACTTGTTCTTCAATAAGTAAATCCAACACATTCTGGTGTAGTCATCAATAAATGTCATCATATATTTATTTCCATTTGCAGAAGCAATAGGCATAGGGCCACATAAATCTGAATGAATAAGCTCAAGTTTTCTATGTGCTCTGGAATGTGAATCATGAAATGGCTGTTTGCTAAGCTTTCCTAGAATACAAGCATCACATTCCTTAGGTTTCCTAGGAATTGTAGGCAGTCCATTAACACCATTTTTCTTCAAAAAATGAAGGCTTTCATAGTTTAAGTGTCCAAATATAGCATGCCATAAAAGACTTGATGGGAATGTACCTTCATCATGATGTGAACTGAATGCAAAGTTTTGAGCATGAGCAGATGAACCTTTCAGCTTCAAGAGTCTTCCTTCTTCTATTCCCTCCATGACAAGTGAGTGATCTGATGCTTTTCTGACCTCTGCCTTGCCATCAAACAAGTGAACGAAGTGTCCTTGCTGGCGGGTTTGGACTAGGGACAACAAGTTTCTCCTCAATTCAGGGAGGTATAGAACCTCATGTAGAATATGATCTGGAAGACCAAGCAACTTACGCCTGACTGTGCCAAGCCCTGATGGCTTGAGTTTGGATTTATCTGCGAAGTATACTGCTCCATCAAATTTATCAGTAAATTATTCAAAAAACTATTTTTTAAATGTCATGTGACATGTTGCTCCTGAATCTAGCAACCAATCATATCTCCATGAAGTAAATGAAAAATCAAACAAGTCTTCAGGTACTCCATTGTTACAATGTGCTAGAACATAATGAGCAGATTCAGGTGCTTTACCTTTGTCTTTGTCATTAGTTTTACCTTTGTATTGATTTCTTTACTACTCAATTTTATCCCAAGGTGTCCTGCATGTGGATGCATCATG
>JAXQQM020085086.1:0-21631 GCA_034641835.2 Pinus albicaulis
GAAATGTAAATCAGGAGGTGTTGTTTCCCTGCTACCAGGATGTTCACTTGTTTCAGGAGATGAAAGTGAAGATTCAGAGTCTAACTGGATTATATCATAAAATGACCTAGTCCTAAATGGGTTCACTATCATGCGACGCTGAAAAGTCAAGCTAGAACCGTGAAGCCAAAGCCCCTCCATCTTGCAGATCTTCCCGCTGCTTGTTTTTCTCTCTTCTTTGGACAATTGGTGGCATAATGTCCGTGATCATGGCGTTGAAAACATCAATTTTCGCCATATCCGGCTTCTTTCCCTTTGCACCGGAATGAGAAGTTTTCTTACCCTTCCCCTTCTTTTCTTTGGCATCTAAAGCGCAATTTTCTTCATCAGGTACCTTTGATGAAGATCCATCTCTGGTAGTCCTCCTTATCTCCTCCTGCATGAGATCCGCCCAAAGGCGCTCCCATCCCGGAAACTTCTCCCGACCATTGACACTATCTTGATATGAATGCCAGGCCTTCGAAAGAACCAAGGAGAGCTAGGTCGACCATGTCCTCGTCTTCGACAGTTACCCCCACACTTCCCAGCTCATCTCTGCACTGAGTGAACTTCGTGAGGTATTTGGCGATACTGTCGCCCTTCTCCATCTTGATGTTCCTGAGCTTATCTTTGAGCGCCAGCTTCCTTTGGTCGCTCTTACTCTGGAATAGATCCGTCAAAGCTTTCCATGTAGTCTGGATACAATATGATCCTTGACGCCCTCCAACAGGATCCTTCGACATTTCGCCATCTTCTTTTGCCATGCTTCGACTTCAGCAGGATCAGTGGGCCTTTGGACATCCGTATCCATGAACTCCTTCAGTCCATTATCTTCTAATACTGCCTCCATGCAATCCTTCCATGCAACATAATTCGAACTGCCTTCAAGAGCATATTCGAGTCGCAAACCGTTGAAAGACATTTTCAACACTGGCACCAAGAAAACAAAACTGCTGCAAAATTTCGAATTCCACCTCAAAGCTCAACCGCTCTAGATCTGTGAGAACAAATTATTTATAGCACAGAGATCGACTGCAAGGGGCGTTTACTGGATATATCACCTTTCCAAGAAAGGATGGATCCAGAGGCTACCTGGCCCGCATGCAGACTCTGTCTACCGAAATAAGTTTGTAATCACTGTGATGATCAATCTCTGCTTCAATAGCTCCGATACCATGTAGAAATTTGCTGAATAATGATTAATTATCCACCGAGATTATCCCGATCACATATCAATTCGAATTCATATGCAACACATAATCTCTTCCACTCAGATCATCACACATGCGGAAATAAAACAAGCGATAGCACATCAAATCATCATACACATTAACACGGTATGTATGGGGAAAGCTTATAGCTGAAAACCCCGCAGCTATTGTGTATATTATAATGGAGAAATCATGTAACAAACTCAGTACAATACTCCTCACAAGTACTCAGTACTTTCTCATAAAGTTACACACAAACTAGCTTGGTTTTGAACAGGTTACTGGTTCAAAACTCGCCATTAATTGCCTTGCCTCTATTGCGCAATCATGGCCTGTCTATATAGAGATCCAAGGTTCGAATCCCCTTGGCTTGAAAACGCAATCATCATGGGCAATTCCTCCAAGTGTGGTGCAAATCTCATGCACAACTGATGTCGCCACTGATAGCTAACTCCACCCTTTCATCTACCTCTTTCATTGGTCTCCACTGAACTGTTCATGCACTGTAGTGAACTGATGTGTTCTTGAGTTGAATAATGAGTTACTAATTAATGAATTAAATAATATTTAATTCACTCCACTCATTACTAGTTGATTAGCTAGTTAAACTAATTTCAACTAGTTCAACTAAGTTAAACCGAACACAACTCCACCATCTGTCTCATTAACTCCACCAAACTTCTGCCACTGAAGTCCTAACTGAAGTCAACCATGCATGAGCTCACCAAACCCTTAGGAATAGCGTAATTCCTCTGTCAGATGCATGAGCCACTTCCAAGGCTCGAACTTAAGTGCTCCAAGAGAGTAAACTGAAGTTTATAGTCCAAATATTATTAAGGGTAAATAATATTTGACTTCCCTATTTTTAGGATAGGCAGTCTAAATATAGACTTCGACCTATAGGTCAAAAAATAGAGGTCCATCTATTTTTACCAACATGACCAATACCCCAAGAATAACATACTGCAACCCCTGGACCATGCTCCATATGTCTAAAAATAGACATAGTCTAAAAATAGACTTTGCGCCAGAATTTGCTTGCGGGCCCACTTAGTGAAGGCGACTTCATTTCACTAAGCTCCATCATCTTGCTGCATTTTCAACAGGAAACTATTTGCTAAAATAGAAAGAATAGGATACCCTTCTCTATCTTTCCATGGAAAGGAATAGATTTTACTTTCAAACAACTATTTCCCATGTCCGCATTCTCGACACCCCAAACTACTACTACAACCTATGTCTCTACCATAATTAATTATTCTACAACTTACCCTTGATCCCCGCGGATACTAGTCCCAACGCCATAATTTCCATCGCTCTTGACTACTGTCACCATCAATGGCACCGAATCTCTCTGAACCCCACAATAGAGCCTCCTGAAAGTGAATCATATTCGTGAATTGAACCATATATTCCCTTAATATCAGCAGATCCCTTATTAATTCATCATGTCCACCTCCACTGCACATGAAATCCTTTAATTGCTGAGGGATTAAATCAATATTTTCCATCCTAGATTCTATGATTTCCTCCTCCCAATACATGAAATTAATTTCTTATTCATGTGAAACCAGTAGCCTCATGTGTGCATGACACTCGACCCTATACCACGCCATGATCCACAAGGATAACTTGTCACCATCTACCATCTTGAGAGAGAGATGAGGGTCAATCAACATTACTCACTGTCCCTTCATTTCATTATGCCCCACAATCCACCTTACACTCTGTCTAATTAACTACCTTATAAGTAGGCTCCCTAGAGCCCCCTTCCAACCCCTAGTGAGCCCTAGCGGATTACACACCATTGCTTAGTGTTATTTAACATTAATTCTACCTCCCTAAGGGAGGATTCCTCATTGGCAAAGTTGTTTTCCTCTTTATTATTATCATGGAGGATATGGAAGTATTCCTTGGAGAAGATTTTGTTCAGAATATCTCGAATTTTGGAAAGGATTCTAGCCAAAAATATTATTTAGGATGAGACCCCTTAATGGGAAATTGAATAGTGAGAAAGGATTCTCCCAAGATAAGGATATTGATGACCTCTTTTGATTTTGCGACGACTAAAACTTGAAGCATCCCATATGTTTCAGCCTGATTATTCGATCTAGTTCACAGGCCTCAAGCATACCTAGCTTCTATTATTCCCTCGGAACTAATCAAAATCCTTCCCCCTCCTGACGCCCCTAGGTTTCATTTGGATGCCCCATCAAAACATAGAATCCACTTTCCACTTTTCCTTTTCCATTCTTAAAAATCTTGTTGGGACAGTTGTAGTTTCCAAGAACAGCTTGTTGGATACCTTTTATGAAATGGAGAAAGGGAATGCAAGGGAGAAGGGCCAGATCTTTAGGACAAAGAAGTAAGCTGCGTCATTTCTAAAGGATCTAATGAAGAATAAAAATGAAGAGAAGTGATTTCAAGGAAAAATGAGAGAGCCTGGGCTACAACTTTGATGAAATATTTTGATCCCCCTTCAAAGAATTAAGTGTTTCTAGTTAACCATATTTTCTAACACATATACTTTGAAAGAGCCAACCAAAGGGATTTGAAGAAAGTTCTGGATTGAAGGGAACCCTCATAGAATCTATTCCACCCACCAAAGAAATCGATGATGTCCCCAGTCCAAAGAATGCAGTCAGATAGGGGGGCCACATCATTCAACAACAAGATGTTGAATAGATTCCTTTTGAATTTTACATAGGGGGCATCTTGATGGGACATGAATTATTCTGCACTTTGAGTTCTTATCTATTAGGATTTTCTTCTGAGCTAATAATGAGAAAATTGAATTTACCTTTGGAAAATCATTTGGGTGCCAAATCTTCCCCCAGATTAAGGAACGAGGCAGAAGAATGGAATGAAATAGGAAATAAGTGTATCCAGTCTTGATGGAGTAGGAGGAGCATTTCCATCCCATTTTATATGGAAGATATCAACATAAAGGGTAACATCCATTCAAATTATTTTCTAACATTTCCCATAGGTCCTTCAACTTGTCTGGTAGTGTTCCAATGTTTCATTTGGCCCACAAGCCATCCTCTGTCCATTAGGGGATGTTCTCCAGCGTCCCCACTGCATTTTGAAGCATGAAATTTATGAGAGGTTGAAGCTCAACCGATGAGAAAAGAGGAGGTTGAGACAAAATGGATTCCTCCCAAAGGTGAATAGTACTCCCATTTCTAGGGATCCATTTTAGATGATCATCGATCAAAGATAAGATTGATTTAATTAATTTCCATGTCGGGGACTGCAATATAGGAGAATCAACTTCTAAGGAAAGGAGGTATTTAGCCCTCAAAATTTGTGCCCACCAAGAATTTGGGTATGATTTGAGGTTCCATGCAAATTTATCGCCAAATGCTGAATTCAGAAGAATTGGGTCTCTGATACCCAATCCACAATGATACTTGGGTGCTCTAACAGTATTCCATTTAACTAGATGATTTTTATTTTATTTTGAATTTCCCTCCTTCCCACAGAAATTTTCTAGGCAAAGATACCCAATTTATTTAATATATACTTCAACGCCAGAAGGACAGAAAATTGGTACAAGGAATGGTTGAGAGGACCTCTTTCGATAGAACCAACCTAATTGCCTAATTTAGCCATCTTGCTCCCAAATTTTCCATAATGGTCTTATATTTGTCTAATATACCATTCCACGACCTAGATGAGGATTTTTTTAAGCAAATAGTTACCCCCAAGTATTCGAATTGTTTCCATTCTAATATGACTATATACCCCAATACTTCTTCATTATTCCTTTGGTGTTGCACACAAATATTTCATGCATAAATTTGTGTCTTAGCTTCATTCACTAGTCCCCTAGAGGCCTCCAAAAACATATCTAAGACCCTATGGTACCTTTTTCCAATGAGAGTTGATGCTCCTCCAAGAAATATTGTGTCATCAAAAAATTTACCATGGTTTATACTTTTAGTGCCTTCAATGTATCTTAATCCTAGCAATCTCCCTAAACTCCTTTCATGTTCCAATATTTTGCTTAGAAATTCCACCATTATTATATAAGTATAAATATTTTTTTTAAAACAAATTACTATATTTATTATTTAAAATATAAATTAATTTAAATTTAAATTTCAAAAAAAAAAAAAAAAAATATATATATATATATATATACAGAGAGAGAGAGAGAGAGAGAGAGAGAGATTCACCATGAGAAACAATATTCATCATGTCAATCGCAAGCTCCTAATTTTTTTATTTATTGGTTATAGCTTGGTAGTTCGTTGTTTTGGAGTTTTTTTGGGCATGTTTTTGGTCAAATTTGTTCAAAATTTAAAATTCATTTTAAATAACAAAAAAAAATATATATTTCACTAAATTCCTAATGAAAAACTTTAAAACCTAAAATAATTAGAAAATAAATTTTTGGTTTTCAAGGGTTTTATTGGTGATTTGTTGTGGTTTTCTAGGTTCTTTTTTTGTGGTTTTTAGGGGTTTTCTTGGTGTTCTTTTGTGGTTTTCATGGTTTTTTTTGTGGTTTTTATATGGTGGTTTTTTCTTTCAAAATAATTTATTTTATTTTGCAAGAAAAATAAATAAAAGAGAAAAAAAAGATAGGAAACATGCCTTAGCTTGAGCCTGTGGGATGTAGGTGGGGTCATTGGGCAGCTGGATCAAGCTCCTCCATCTTGTCTGAGCTCAGAAACCCTCGATCGAGCTCCTTCGTCGTAGTCTGCGCAAAATGGTTTGCGCATAACGCAACCGATTTTTTAATAATAATTAATGGCTTGATCAATCCCCTGTGCCTTAGGTTACACAGGATCTCAATCAAGGATTTGTTTTAATGCTCGATAGAGTTATCTCTTAGCCCTCAATAAATTTTATCGAGCACTTAAAAATGGCTTGATCAAGTGCTTAAAATGGCTCGATCGAGCTCCCTTTTTTCACCTAAATGTGTCATCCATTTACCAAAAAGTGTAACCCAGCTCCATGTATAGACCCAAATATAACTTATTATATTATATTATATAATACTCAATATATATATATATATATATATATATATGAGATCCACAAACTGCCATGGATATTCCACTGGACAGTTCCTCACAATAGATCTAATAATAATATATTAAAATACTAAAATTTAGATTATTATAGTTTAATTAAAATTCTAGATTTGTAGATTTAACTGTATTAGTGCATGCATGTGAATGGAAATTATACAGAAAATTAGAGAATGAAAAAATAATCTCACAGGCACACACACAAGATATGGGATATGCTCTCTAGGAAACCCTTTCGAGAGAAAAACCTAGTTGGAAGGTGAGGTTGCTTCGCTCTCTTTCTCTGTCTGGAAATATGGCTGCATGTACAAATAAGTAATGTATGTGGCCCGTAGGCTGATACAATGCACATATAATATCTATGTTCTCTACCTCCTATCACTCTTGCCTATCTTTTCTCATATATGTAGCAAAATTCTCTTGAAAGAATGGAATTCCTCTTCCTCCTAGTGGTCAAGTTATAACACAACCTAATAGCCTATTAATTGTGGTTAAGTTTAACTACATCAACTCTTAACTCGACTTACAAAATAGACTCTTCTAGAGTATTTTACATCACAAACATGTGGGTATCCCCTTTTCCATGAATAATGGGGGTTGACGCGGCATCCTCCCAAACTCTAGGTGCGAAAATAGGAAGGTCAACTTTTGAGTGGCGTAACATTTTCATACGGACTTTGATTGGTGCACTTCTTGCGTCGTTGGAAATATATGTGTGTAGAATAGCATAAAATGGTGTTGCATTAAAGAGGTAAATTTTTAGTCCCAAAAAAAGTCGTTTAATGCCTCAAAAACACTCCTAGAAGGTTTCAAACCTCGTTTCGCCAAACTGGGTATCGCCGGTAAAATTGGTCTCGTGAGCTAATTCCTCCACTTTTTCCACTCCAAATGCATCGAGATGGATGAAAAAAATATAATGATCCAATATGGATTTCACCTCCCCATTTTGGGAGGCTTTGGGTCCCCAAAAGCTTCTACTGAATGAGGTGAGGAAATTTGTCCTCCACCTTCTCTCTAGTGTACCATTTAGCTTTTCCTAGAAGTTGTCCCTTCAACCCAATCCTGCCAAAGGTCATGTTGCCCTTGTCTTATAGTTATAGACCTCTTCTAAAAAGTTGTATCTTCTGTCAACGCTTCCTGAGCGTCTAGTTCTGAATCCTCCACAGAAAGTAGAACATGTTCCTCTTCTTGATCTAGCATGGAAAGCTCATAGAGTTTCAAATTTTCTACATTCACAACTGAGTAAATGCGTATATATCGTGGTAAACTGAGACGATGGGTATTATCACCCACATTTTCTAGTATCTCAAAAGTAATATACCTCAGAGCCTTGATTTTCTTACGAGGCCCCTACAGCCTTTCCTTTTCAATTGTAGTCATACTATGTATCCCACCTTGAATGATTTATTTGTTCTATGTTGATCATGTATGGCCTTATACTTCTCTAGAAACTTTTGCAGTGTTTCTTTTACCTGTAGATGGATTTTCCTAATCTTCTCTATAAATTTTTCAGCCCTCAAAGCATCTCTTGTAAGATCTTCCCTCACTCCTCCTTGTTGCCCATATGAAATATCCAAAGGTGAAGGTGGAAAATATCCAAAACAAGTCTCAAATGGGGACTTTCACATAGAAGTGTGGACTTCTATGTTCTAAAAATGTTGTATGTATACCATATTTTCATCTCAGGTTTTCGGATGCTTTTGGTTGTATCTCCTGAGAAGCTACACCAAAGTCATGTTGACTATTTTTTCTGCCCAGTTTTATGTGGATGGAATGTTGTATATCTCTTCAACTTTGTGTCCATCTTCTCTCACAATGTAGTCCAGAATGCATTGAGAAATCTTGTATATTTGTTTTAAATGATGCTCCTTGGTATCCCAAAGTGCACCCAGAATTTTCCAAAGAACAATATTTTTTATTCTAGCCCACTAGAGGTCCTTTTACAGGGTATTAGAAAACACATCTTGTTGAACCGGTAAACTACCATGAATAGGTAGTCTTGTCCCTTCATGGTTATGGGTAAACCTCCCACAAAGTCCATGGAAATTATTTCCCAAGGATGAGTAGGTACAGGTAAGGGATGATATATACCATGTTTCCTATTGCTAGGCTTGTTGGTACAACAAATATTACATCCTCTTATGAACCTAGCTACCTACTCTTGCATCTACGGCCAATATACATGCCTATGAAAGTTAGCCACGGTCTTCTCTGCACCAAAGTGCCCTGCAACCTTGGAAGTGTGATCCTCTTTAATTAGCTTCAATCGATCACATTTATAAATATGTAGCTTATCCAGCCTGTAGAGTAACCCATCCTGGAGATGGTAGTCAATGGTGTTGTCTCCATCGTGCACATGACTATGACTCTGCAACTGTTGATACACCTCCTTGAATTTTTCGTTTTCTAAATATGCCTCTTTATATGCATCATGGGTGAATGCCTCCATGTGCATAAGACTCTCCAAAGTTGTAATCTTTGATGTGGGTGGATTTGAAATCATGTTAGCCAAATTTTTTGTGATTCCCTCCTTATACTTGACCACCAAATGAAAATGTTGTGAAAACCCCATCCACTTGTAATGCCTAGTCTATTGTATCTTACTATGGGCTTTCAAGTACTGTAATGGTTGGTGATATATGTGGATTATTGTCTACTTTCCCATAAGATAGTGCTTCCACTTCTTCATGGCTTGCACCATGGCATAGATCTCCTTGTTGAAGATAGGGTAGTTGAGAATTTCCCCATGAAATACTTTTGAATGGTAGCATACAGGCCTTCCTCCCTGCATCAAGAAACTTCCCATAACATATCCACTTGCATCTATCTCCACTTCAAAGGGTCGCTGCAAGTTTGGTAATGCTTGACTGATCTTCTTATTTAGCTCCTCGAAATCCTTCTACCGACCTTTTCCCACTGGAAACTCTTTCCACTTTAATTTTTTATGGCATGGAGTAGTGTTTCTATTGCTGAAAATAAGGCTATGAATTTCCTTAGGTAATTTTCTACCCCAGTGAAACTCTTGACCTCATAAAAAATACTAGGCATCAGCGATTTCATGATGGCCTCCATCTTGAAAGGATCTATCTTTAGCTCTCCTCTACCATCACTTTTGAAATATTCTCCTCCCAGGTAGCACTATATACCAGTATATCATCCAAATATACAATACAAAATGAATCTATAAAAGGGTGTAATACATCATTCATTAATCTCACAAATTTAGTGGTTGCATTACATAGGCAAAATGGCATAACGAACCACTCATACAAACCTTGTTTGATTTTGAAGGCGGTATTTCATGTATCTTCTTCTTTGACTCGAACCTGGTGATATTCAAACTTCAAGTCCAACTTGGTGAAGTATTTTCTTGTTGCAATTGATCCAAAAAATCATCTATCCTATGCAAGGGGTATCTATTCTTGAGCATGATTTTGTTCAACGCCATGTAATCTATACACATCTGCAAAGTCCCATCTTTCTTTGGAAAAATTATGATGAGTGACCCACATGGAGTGTAGAAATTATACAACATGCATGTATATATTTGATTCACCTAATCTAACAATGTACTAAAGTTAAATATGGAATCTCTTCTACAATTTTTTTTCAGAATTAAAAACACAATCTCTAATCACATGAACATGAAGAAAGATCAATCACACACAACATAGATAATTTCTCAAGGAAAGCTTACAACTAAAAACCCCACTATCTTCTATTGTATATTCAGCATGGATCATGAAACAATTACATACAAAACTCTTCTCACAAGATCCCTCTAGTACTCAACTAATTGTCTCATACTGTCATGTGCAAAACTAACCAACACATAGCCAATTCTCGGCCTCTAGACAACTTTCCTTGCTTGAGCAGTCCCTTATGGTAAATATCCCTAAAATATAGGAATTTTTTCCTGCCTTGACTACACAGGTATAATGGGCACTCCAATGGGTGTTTTCTTGCATGTGTGCAAGCCAATAATCCTACAACTGATAGTAAACTTTCCTTTCACCTAGAACTCAACTGGGTCTCTAATGGATTTGACATGCATGCAGCTAATAATAGTAAATCCTCGGTTCCATTTGAGATCACTGATTATGAATTAATTAATATTTAATTCACTGAATCTCTCACTAGTGTATCTCTAGTTACAACTATAAAAATTGAGTTTAACTCACTTAACTGAGTTAAAATATTTACAACTTGCACCAAATCATGCACCACTGCACTTCGAACTTTGTTATAACTAGAATTACTCTGCATGCCTCACCAACTACCTCTAACTCGAAATCCACTAGCTAATTGAATTTATCACTTTCAATTAACTGTTTCAAGTCCACATTGAGAATCGATTACAGTTTAATGTCCATCTTAATTAAGGGATAACCAAAATATACATGCACCCAAAAATAGCATTGTGGGCCCCACCCTAGTCTGGGTGCTTAATGCAGCTAGGTGCTGAATGCGCTAGGTTCTTAATGCACTAGGCATGGGTGCTGAATTTTCTTGTTGAATCTCAACACTCCCTCTCAACAAGAAAGGGTTTATCCTTCACCCCGATCCTGTCTCTATGGTATTCAAATTTTCTCCTAGTGAACGCCTTCGTCAGAATATCTGCATCCTGATCTTCCGTGGGAATGTACTGAAGCAGCATTATCCTTCTCTGCACACAATATCTGAGATGATGGTACCATATATCTATATGCTTAGACCTATCATGAAACACAGGAATAATCGAGAGTTTAATGCAACTCTGATTATCACAATAAATCACTGTTGGATCCATCTGAGAACCAAAAAAACCAGCCAAGATCTTTCTCATCCAGATAGCCTCACATGCAGCTTGACTTGCTGCCATGTAATCCACTTCCGCTAAACTAATTGCCATGGATCGTTGCTTCCTGCTGTACAAGGAAATTATTTTCGATCCAATGCTAAAAATCCGCCCTGATGTGCACTTTATGTCTGATGAACTGCAAGCCCAATCTGCATCCATGAAGCCATGCAGCTTCACTCCCTCTGTCTATCTGTACTACATACCATACTCTTATGTGTCCCTTAGGTATCTCAGGACATGCTTCCCCACCTTCCAAAATAGCTTGTTAGGCTTAACCATAGCTTGACTCAGTTGGTTAACTACGTAGAAAATGTCCGTTATCATGTTCACCAAATACATTAGTGAGCCCACTAACTACCTGTAGACAGTAGCGTCCACTACCTCTCCAGAAGTAGCATCCTCTTTCCTCCAATTTCCTAGACGAGGAGTATGCATGGGTTTGCATCTCTCCATGTTAAACTTACCCAATATATCCTTTGCACACTTTCCTTGAGACACAAAAATTTCACCATCCCGCTGCCATATTTTCAATCCAAGGAAATAATGAAGGAGTCCCATGTCCATCATTTCAACTCCCTTACAAGATCCTCCTTGCATGAGTGTATCAACTGCTCATCACCATTCAAAATTAGATCATCAACATAAAGAAAAATGATCAATAACTTACCCTCAACCATAATCTGGTACAAGTTTTCATTTTCTTCACTTTTAGTGAAGCCTAGTCTGGTAAAATAGTTTTCTATCTGAGTGTACCAAGCACAGGGCGCTTGCTTTAGCCCATACAGTGCTCTTTTGAGTCTGCACACATGCGACTCACTATTGAAGATTTTGAAACTATCAAGATGATCTATGTACACCTCTTCCTTAATGATCCCATTGAGAAACATCTTTTTCACATCCATTTGATGAATGCGCCAGCCCATCTGCACTGAGAGTGCAAGGATGGATCTTATGGAAGAGTACCTTGCAACATGTGCAAAAGTTTCCTCATAATCTATCCCCTCGATCTATGAGAATCCGCGAGCCACAAATCTGGCCATGTATTTTCCACACTCCCATCAGTAGCTTGCTTTACCTTGTAGATACATCTCGATCCAACCATTGATTTTTCGACCGGTCTTGGGACTATCTCCCATGCACTTTTCTTGACAGTGGAGTCATACTCCTACACCATTGCATCAACCCAAGTTGGTTGCTGCACTTCTTCCTGAAAGGAAAATGGTTCAGTCACAGTACATTTTCTCATAATAGCCATGTATCTAGTAAATCATTCAGGAGACTGTCTCTATCTGCGATGTGAAGTAGGGGCTCCTTGTAATATCCCCAAATGGGATTTCTCAGCAAGGCATGCCTGAAAAACGCATTTTTCAGGAATGGATGCTACAGGATTTGAAACCAAGACCTGGATCCCTTAGATCAATGTATCTAAGACCGAAATCCAAGGGGAGGCTCAAAATAAATCACTCTAGGTGGGTTAAACAGGTCTCCCACACCTAGTTGTCCTGAGAAAGTGCCCAATGAAGGGACTGCAACAATGTGTGAACATATAATAGAGAAACAACGTTATTTTTATGAGCCAGAACACATGAAGATCTGAATATACATCAAATCTATATTGTAGCAGCAACTGTATAAAAATCCTTGAGGAAAGAGACACTCAAGCAAGGTAATGCAGCCTCAATGGTACATGTACATTAAAATAGATGATCACTGCTACACAGAAGTTTCTGCAGGCTAAGAGGACACATTTTATTGGAGACACTACATCATAATAAATAATAATAGAGATATATGAAAATATATTTCTTAAGAAATGAGGGGGGAGAAAGCTCTCAACCCCAGAAAACAATAATACAACAATCCTTAGAAGGATTGGCTGAAATATACGAAAATGGAAAAATGTCAGAGTTACTGGGTAGCAGCTGCAACTCAAAACTGGAAATGAATAGAGAAGGCTGAAGATGATGAAAAATCTGAGTATACCTCCTCTAATGGATCTTCCAAGTGAAAGGTTGATCCTATCACTGAAGATCTCACCCTCCAATCAACACTGCAAACCCTCACTGCAAGTGTACTCTGAAAATAACGCAGTTACTAAGGGATACTGCGCTGTAGGTGGAATAGAATGTATTGGCCAAGTGAAAAAATCAGAAATATGCTTTGAATCCTTCCTTATTGATCTCCCAAAGGAAAGAAGGCTCCCTCCTCTGAAAAACAAGCCAAGGAATGTGTTGTGGAACCTCCACTGCAACACCTTGCAACACAACGTTATACTTGAGTAGAAATAACGTTGTAGCTGAAGGAGGTGGCTTTGCCTTAAACCTGGATGTGGAGAAATGAAGTTCAATCCCTCAAGAGGCCTCTCAAGAAGGAGAAGGAATCATAAACAAGAATCCCTCATGCTAAAAAACACTACAACTCTGCTGAACAGCAGGAGACTGCAAATAATCTAAGCAGACAAGAAATCAATAATCATATGCATGAATCACAATGGCTTCCTTTCCCTCCTTTTAAAAAAATTCAAGATCCCTCTCCATGGGTCCCACTCATTAGGGTTTCCTCCATCAAGGAAACTTCCCTCCTCTTTCACTGCGTTGTCCCACAAGATGATCTCCACCTCCTATTGTTGTGGTATTTGACTTGGTCAAACTTGACCTTGTCTTCATGAAAATGTCCTCTTTCACACATGAGGGTGTGAAATCAAACTCCATTGATGATCCCCTTTCATACTAAGAGGGATTTTATTCCTATTTCTGAAATTTATGGGCCTCCTTACCCATTTATTCATCTCCTAAGTGCAAACAACAAAAATTAATATTCCATTTAGCAGCATGCTAAAAGTGGAATATTACAGTCCTCCCCTCCAAAATGTTGCTTGTCCTCAAGCAACTGCCAAGATAAAACTAAGGGGCCTTCTTGAGGCATGAGGTCTCATATGAGTTGGGATCTACCATCCTCATATGAAGCTCCCATCCCCTCAAGCAATCATCCATACAAAGTGAGTTACCTCCCAACATGGAAACACTTGAAAATCTCCTTCCACCTTGAGCTCCAGAAATGAAGGTGGGATGAAAATATGAATATGGTAAGCATGATAGCCTACCCCATGCTGTCCTCCTCTCCACTTGTGGTAAGTGTAGAGTGTGTGTTTATCTTGGCCTGCAATGGTATTTCTCTTAGGTGGAAAAATGAATAACAATCCTCCAAGGATCTCCCCTCCAACATTGAAGAACAAGTTGGCCCAAAACATTTCATCCATGATGAGTAGGACATGGTCATCATAAAGTATCCAAATGAGAATTTCGCTGAATATTTTACATGATGATTCATGATACAAAAAATGTCTCAAGAGGACACAGCGCAGTCTCATCCACTGCAACCTCAGAAAATGGCATGGCAAGTAATATACAAAATTCATCACATCTACTAATGAATAGTAAATGGCTGAATGTGTCAACAATACATGATCAAACACTTTCCCATGATTATACAATGGATGGCTATAAAAATCATGGCCCACCCCAAACGAAAACAAATATGTGGCTGTGGTGGCCATATCTCCTCCCATGCTCCCACTAGAACATGTAATACAGAAAATGTGGCAATTATCTCGCCCCAAGGACACACCCAACTCATGTGTCAATTCCCCAATCATGTTCTTAACAAGAATAGAAACAATATCAAAAAATGAATACATGATCAGTACAAGAATGAAGGAGGTACTGATGGCTTCATGTGGTGCTTGAAGATATCAACAGTCTCCTAAGTATGTACAGTGCAGTTTTACCAACTGCTGCTTCAGAAAATTACAAGGAAAAATGTTTCTTGATACATAGTTAATCATGTATGTCATCATATGGCAAATAGTTGGATATAAAAACTGAGCATACATGTAATGATAAAACATTTGCCCAAGGCCACATAAAAGATGGTTGCCTCCATCATATAGTTTGGCCCAACATTGATCATGGAGCAATGTGAAAATCTTGCCCTCTTGTGGAGCCATGCACTGCATAGTAATAGTAAGAACATGCAAATCAATAAATGTATAAATAGATTTCTTACCATATGCCGGAAGCAAGATGATACATGGATTGTAGAAGTTTGCTGCATAATGAAGATTTATCCACCGAGATTATCCTGATCACATACTAATTCGAATTCATATGCAACACATAATCTCTTCTACAATCAATCATCAATTTGCGGAAATGGAAACAGTCGCATGCGCACATAAACACAATATGTAATGGGGAAAGCTTATAGCTGAAAACCCCCAGCTATTTGTATATTATAATAGAAGAGAAACATGTAACAATCTCGGTACAATACTCCTCACAAGTACTCAGTACTGTCTCCAAAAGTTACACACAAACTAGCTTGGTTTTGAACAAGTCACAGGTTCAAAACTCATCCACTAATTGCCTGCCTCTATTGCACAATCAAGGCTGGTCTAATGAGAGATCCAAGTTCGAATCTCACTGGCTCCAACTGCGCAATCATCATTGGCAATCTCCTCCAATGCTTGTGCAAATCTCATGCACAACTGCTGTCGCAACTAATAGCAAACTCACCCTTTCATCTACCTCTTCCCCTGGTCTCCACTGAACTGTCCATGCACTGTAGTGAACTGATGTGTTCTTGAGTTGAATAATGAGTTAATAATTAGTGAATTAAATAATATTTAATTCACTCCACTTATTACTAGTTGATTAGCTAGTTAAACTAATCACAACTAGTTCAACTAAGTTAAACCGAACACAACTCCACCAACTGTCTCATCAACTCCACCAAACTCTGCCACTGAAGTCCTAACTGAAGTCAACCATGCATGAGCTCACAAAACCCCAAGGAATAGCGTAATTCCTTCTGTCAGATGCATGGGCCACATCCGTAGCTCCAACTGAAGTGCTCCAAGAGAATAAACTGAAGTTTAGAGTCCAAATATTATTAAGGGCTAATAATATTTGACTGACCTATTTTTAGATAGGCAGTCTAAAAATAGACTTCGACCTGTATGTCTAAAAATAGAGGTCCATATATTTTTACCAACTCGACCAATCATCCAATAATATCATACCGCAACTCCTAGACCATGCTCCATATGTCTAAAAATAGACTTTACGCCAAAAATAGCCTGCGGGCCCACTTAGTGAAGGCGACTTCATTTCAATAAGCTCCATCATCTTGTTGCATTTTCAACACTCCCTCTCAACAATATATGGATTATCTGCAACCCCTATCCTGCCTCTGTGGAATTTGAACTTGCTCCTAGTGAGCGCCTTCGTCAAGATGTCAGCATCCTGATCCTCTGTGGGAACATATGAAAGTGACATGATTCTCCGCTGAACACAATCTCTGATATGATGGTACCTGATGTCGATGTGTTTGGATCTATCATGAAATACTGGATTAGCCGAGAGCTTGATGCAGCTCTGGTTATCACAATAAATCACAGTAGGCTCCAAGTGCAACCCGAACAATCCAATGAGGATCTTCCTCATCCAAATAGCCTCGCATGCAGCCAAACTTGCTGCCATGTACTCGGCCTCTGCTGAACTGAGTGCCACGGATCTCTACTTCCTGCTGTACCAGGAAACTGTTGTCGACCCAATGCTGAAAACTCCTCCAGAAGTGCTCTTCCGGTCCGTTGGACTCCCTGCCCAATCTGCATCAGTGAAGCCAGAAAGCTTCGCTCCATCCTCCTGTATGTACCATAGACCATATCCCGATGTGCCTCTAATATAGTGCAATACATGCTTGCCTTCCTCCAAAAGAGCTTGGTAGGCTTAACCATAGCTTGCGAAAGCTGGTTAATAGCATAACATATATTGGGTCGTGTATTGACCAGATACATAAGCGACCCCACCAATTGTCGATAGATAGTGGCATCCACTACCTCCGCTGAAGTAGCATCCTCCTTCCTCCAACCACCAGGAAGAGGAGTGTCAACAGGCTTGCAACCATGCATGTTGAACCTCTCCAGAATCTCCCGGGCATACTTGCCCTGAGAAACAAACAGTCCTCCACTGCGCTGCCAAATCTCCAATCCGAGGAAATAATGAAGGATGCCCAGGTCCTTCATCTCAAACTCTCGTGCAAGATCCTCCTTGCATGAAAGTATCAACTGCTCGTCGCCAGTCAAAATCAGATCATCTACATACAGTACGATGATCAACGGCTTCCCCTCCACCACAATCTGGTACAGGTTTGGATCCGCCTCACTCTTGGAGAATCCAAGCCCGGTGAAGTAGCTGTCTATCCGAGTGTACCAAGCACGAGGTGCTTGCTTCAGCCCATACGGTGCTCTCTTGAGTCGGCACACATGCGACTCACTGCTGAAGATCTCAAAACCTTCAGGCTGCTCTATGTACACCTCTTCCTCAATAACTCCATTGAGGAACGCGGTCTTCACATCCATCTGATGAATGTGCCACCCCATCTGCGCTGAGAGAGCAAGGATCGTCCGTATGGAAGAGTACCTTGCGACAGGTGCAAAAGTCTCCTCATAGTCAATCCCCTCGATCTGTGAGAAGCCACGGGCGACAAATCTCGCCTTGTGCTTCTCCACACTCCCGTCAGCCGCCTGCTTCACCTTGTAGATCCATCGCGAACCTACAACTGATTTCCCAACCGGTCTTGGGACAATCTCCCATGCACTGTTCCTGATGATCGAATCATATTCTTCGATCATGGCATCAACCCATGCGGGTTCCTCCACGGCTTCCTCAAAAGAGGATGGCTCTGTCACAACACATTGACTCACAAGAGCCATGTATCCAGTGTACCGATCCGGTGACTGTCTCTGTCTGCGTTGTGTTGTAGGTGGTCCTACAACCTTCTCTGCATCCCGAGCCAGTCGCTCAGCTTCTGTAGTGCGCATGCGCCCTCTGATGGTTGGCGCTGCCTGGGTGGTTTCTTCCACCTCCTGAACCTCCTCTTGTGGCTGATCCACATCGGGAAGCTCCTCCTTAGGAACTAACAGCTCCTCATCTGCATGCAAGTGTAGCTCCCTCTCAAGCGAACACTGCATGGCTTTCTCCTCCTGAAATTTTATATCCCGTCGCACAACAGTCTTTCGACTGTCTGAAAAATACACCCGATAGTTGTGAGGTGTATCGGTGTACCCCACAAATATTCCAACCTCAGCAGTTGGATCCAGCTTCCTTCTCGCATCCTTCGTCACATGCATGTAGACAGGAGAACCAAAAATCCGCAAATGGGAAATATCAGGCCTCTTGCCAGAATAAGCCTCCTCTGGTGTACTCATGCCAAGAACCTTGTGAGGACAACGGTTATGCACATACACTGATGTATTGCATGCCTCAGCCCACAAGTGAAGGGGTAGGCCCTGATCATGCAACATCGCCCGTGCAGCACCCACGATCGTTCTGTTCTTCCGCTCAGCCACCCCGTTCTGCTGTGGGTTATGGGGTACGATGAGCTCTCTCCGAATCCCTTCTGCGCTGCAAAAGTCTTTGAATTCAATAGATATGAATTCACCACCATTGTCGCTCCTAAGAGCCTTCACATGCTTCCCCGATTCCTTCTCAACCAGCGCCTTGAATTCACAGAACTTTGAAAATGTCTCGCTCTTCTTCTGCATGAAGAAGATCCAGCACTTCCGAGAGAAATCATCAACAAAGATCACATAGTACTTGTGCTTTGTTGTCGAAGCTACAGAGAAAAGACCACACACGTCTGTGTGAACTCTCTCAAGGATCGTCGTGGTGCGACTATCCTTCTCGTGAAAGGTGGCTTTCACATACTTCCCCAAGGTACACCCCTTGCACTGATCTGACTGCGCAAGAGTGCCCTTAGGAAGCCCAGTAGAAATCTACTGCAGTATCTTCAAAGCTCTGTGGTGAAGGTGGCCCAATCTCCTGTGCCACAGTTCGCCCTCATCATCCCGGCTCACCACTTCTCCCGCCTTGCATGCCATTGCTGCGCAGCCATCTACTTGCAACTGATAAAGGTTCTTGACTCAAACCCCTATCTTCCGGGTCTCACCAGTAGTCTTACTGCGCAGGAAGGCTTTTCCTTCACTGAAGACCACATCATACCCCTTGTCTTCCAACATCGCCACGGAGATCAAGTTCTTCATCAATCCTAGAACATGCAAAACTTCCTTCAATATTAAAGGTTTACCAGACTCCCTCTCAAAGAAAATGGTACCGATACCAGTCGCACTGTATCTACCATCATCGCCCATCTCGATGTGCACTCCAAGATCTTTTTCCTCCAGATCTGAAAACAGATCTCGATCTCCGGTCATGTGAAATGACGCACCACTGTCCAAGAACCATATTGATCCCATCACACTTGAAACCAAGCATGCGATCAGTGAAAAATCCAGTTCGAATTGAGAAGCCAATGCCTCTCCCGCTGCAGATCCGACAGCCTTCTTATTTTTCTTCTTCTGCGGACAATTTGTGGCATAGTGTCCGTGCTGGTGACAGTGAAAACACTTCACCTTGGACATGTCTTGCTTCTTTCCTTTCGCACCAGACTAAGAATATTTCTTGCTCTTCCCCTTCTTTGCTTTGGCAGCCAAAGCGCAATTTTCTTCATCAGATACCTTTGATGAAGATCCATCCCTGGTAGTCATCCTTATCTCCTCTTGCATGAGATCCGCCCAAAGTCGCTCCCATCCCAACAACTTCTCCCGACCATTGACACTATCTTGATATGCATGCCAACTTTTCGGAAGACCAAGGAGAGCCAGATCCACCATATCCTCTTCTTCGACAGTCACCCCCACACTTCCCAGCTCATCTCTGCATTGAGTGAACTTCGTGAGGTATTTGGCGATACCGTCACCTTTCTCCATATTAATGTTTCTGAGCTTATCCTTGAGCGCCAGCTTCCTTTGGTCGCTCTTACTCTGGAATAGATCTGTCAACGCTTTCCACATCAGATATGGAGAAGCTTTTCCATGCAGGCTGGATACAATGTGATCGTTCACGCCCTCCAACAGAATCCTTCGACATTTCACCATCTTCTTTTGCCAAGCCTCGACTTCAGCAGGATCAGTGGGCTTTTGGACATCCGTATCTACAAACTCCTTCAGTCCATTATCTTCTAATACTGCCTCCATGCGATCTTTCCATGCAACATAATTCGAACTGCCTTCAAGAGCATATTCGAGTCGCAAACCGTTGAAAGACATTTTCAACTCCGGCACCAAGAAAACAAGTTGCTGCAAAATTCGAATTCCAAACTCAAAAAATCAAGCATGGATGTGACGAAAAAATTGTTCCACCAACGGAGATCGGCCATCGAGGGAATTTCTTTTGGATATGTCACCTTTTAGAAAGGATGGATCTACCGAGCTACTGGCCGTTACGGACTCTTGTCTCGAGAAATAAGTGTAATCCGCTATAATGGTGCGATGATCAATTCGCTCCGATACCATGTAGAAATTTGCTGAATAATGAAGATTTATCCACTGAGATTATCCTGATCATACACTAATTCGAATTCATGTATAACACATAACCTCTTCTACAATTAATCATCAATTTGCGGAAATAGAAACAGTCGCATGCGCACATAAACACAATATGTAATGGGGAAAGCTTATAGCTGAAAACCCCCGACTATTTTGTATATTATAATGGAAGAGAACATGTAACAATCTCAGTACAATACTCCTCACAAGTACTCAGTACTGTCTCCAAAATTTACACACAAACTAGCTCAGTTTTGAACAAGTCACGGGTTCAAAACTCATCCACTATTTGCCTGCCTCTATTGCGCAATCCAAGTTGGTGTAATGAGAGATCCAAGTTTGAATCTCCTTGGCTTCAACTGCGCAATCCTCATTGGCAATCTCCTCCAATGCTTGTGCGAATCTCATGCACAACTAATGTCACAACTAATAGCAAACTCACCCTTTCATCTACCTCTTCCACTGGTCTTCACTGAACTGTCCATGCACTGCAGTCAACTGATGTGCTCTTTAGTTGAATAATGAGTTAATATTTAGTGAATTAAATAATATTTAATTCACCTCACTCATCTCTAGTGTATTAGCCAGTTAAACTAAATACAACTAGTTCAACTAAGTTAACCCGAACACAACTCCACCAACTGTCTCATCAACTCCACCAAACTCCGCCACTTGAGTTCTAACTGAAGTCAACCATGTATGAGCTCACCAAACTCCTAGGAATAGCGTAATTCCTTCTGTCAGATGCATGGGCCACATCCGTAGCTCCAACTGAAGTGCTGCAAGAGGATAAACTGAAGTTTATAGTCCAAATATTATTAAGGGTTAATAATATTTGACTGACCTATTTTTAGACAGGCAGTCTAAAAATAGACTTCGACTTGTATGTCTAAAAATAGAGGTCCATCTATTTTTACCAACTCGACCAATCATCCAAGAATAGCATACTGCAACTCCTAGACCATGCTCCATATGTCTAAAAATAGACATAGTCTAAAAATAGACTTTGCGCCAAAAATAGCCTGCGGGCCCACTTAGTGAAGGCGACTTCATTTCACTAAGCTCCATCATC